>JARGYO010005626.1:36930141-37042641 GCA_029206835.1 Rana muscosa
CCTCCCCCCCTCCTCCTCTCCCTCCCCCCTCCTCCTCCTCTCCCCCCTCCTCCTCCTCCTCCTCTCCCCCTCCTCCTCTCCCCCTCCCTCCTCTCCCCCCTCCTCCTCTCCCCCCCCTCCTCCTCCTCTCCCCCCCTCCTCCTCTCCCCCTCCTCCTCTCCCCCTCCTCCTCTCCCCCTCCTCCTCCCTCCTCCTCCCCTCCTCCCTCCCTCCTCCCCTCCCCCCTCTCCCCCCCTCCTCCCCCTCCTCCTCTCTCCCCCCTCCTCCTCCCCCTCCTCCTCTCCCCCCCTCCCCCCTCCCCCCCTCCTCCTCCCCCTCCTCCTCCCCCCCTCCTCCTCCTCCTCCCCCCCTCCCCCCCTCCTCCTCCTCCTCCCCCCTCCTCCTCCCTCCCCCCTCCTCTCCCCCCTCCTCCTCTCCCCCCTCCTCCTCCCCCTCCTCTCCCCCTCCTCCTCCCCCTCCTCCTCCTCTCCCCCCTCCTCTCCCCCCCTCCTCCTCCTCTCCCCCCTCCTCTCCCCCCTCTCTCCCTCCTCCTCTCCCCCCTCCTCCTCCTCCCCCTCTCCCCCTCCTCCTCCTCCTCCCCTCCTCCTCCTCTCCCCCTCCTCCTCCTCCTCCTCTCCCCCCTCCTCCTCCTCCTCTTCCTCTCCCCCCTCCTCTCCCCCTCCTCTCCCTCTCCCCCCTCCTCTTCCTCTCCCCCCTCCTCCTCCTCCTCTCCCCCCTCCTCCCCTCCCTCCTCCTCTTCCTCTCCCCCCTCCTCCCCTCCCTCCTCCTCTTCCTCTCCCCCCTCCTCCCCTCCCTCTCCCCCTCCTCTTCCTCTCCCCCCTCCTCCTCCCCTTCCTCCTCCCCTCCCCTCCTCCCCTCCCTCTCCCCTCCTCTTCCTCTCCCCCCTCCTCCTCCCCTTCCTCCTCCCCTCCCCTCCCTCCTCCTCCTCCTCCTCCCCTCCCCCCTCCTCTTCCTCTCCCCCCTCCTCCTCCTCTCCCTCCTCCTCCTCTTCCCCCTCCTCCTCCTCTCCCTCCTCCTCCTCTTCCTCTTCCTCTCCCCCCTCCTCTCCTCCTCCTCCTCCTCTCCTCATCCCCCCCTCCTCCTCCTCCTCCCCTCCTCCTCCTCTCCCTCTCCCCCCCTCCTCCTCTTCCCTCCTCCTCCTCCTCTCCCCCCCTCCTCCTCTCCCCCCTCTTCCCCTCCTCCTCTCCCCCCTCTCCCCCTCCTCCTCCTCTCCCCCCTCCTCCTCACCCCTCCTCCTCCTCCCCCCTCCTCCTCACCCCTCCTCCTCCTCACCCCTCCTCCTGCTCTCTCCCTCCTCCTCCTCCTCTCTCCCTCCTCCTCCTCCTCTCTCCCTCCTCCTCCTGCTCTCTCCCTCCTCCTCCTGCTCTCTCCCTCCTCCTCCTGCTCTCTCCCTCCTCCTCCTGCTCTCTCCCTCCTCCTCCTGCTCTCTCCCTCCTCCTCCTCCTCCTCTCCCTCCTCCTCCTCCTCCTCTCCCCCTCCTGCCCCCTCTCTTCTCTTCTCCTCCTCCTCCTCCTGCCCCCTCTCTTCTCCTCCTCCTGCCCCCTCTCTCTCTTCCTGCCCCCTCTCTTCTCTTCCTGCCCCCTCTCTTCTCTTCCTGCCCCCTCTCTTCTCTTCTCCTCCTGCCCCCTCTCTTCTCTTCCTCCTCCTGCCCCCTCTCTTCTCTTCCTCCTCCTGCCCCCTCTCTTCTCTTCTCCTCCTCCTCCTGCCCCCTCTCTTCTCTTCTCCTCCTCCTCCTGCCCCCTCTCTTCTCTTCTCCTCCTCCTCCTGCCCCCTCTCTCTTTCTCCTTCTGATGTATACTGTAAGTACATAGTTATATAGTTGGTGAGGCTCTTCTCCTCCTCCTCCCTCTCTTCTCTTCTCCCCCTCCACCTCTCTTCTCTTCTCCCTCTCTTCTCTTCTTCTCCCTCTCTTCTCTTCTTCTCCCTCTCTTCTCTTCTTCTCCCTCTCTTCTCTTCTTCTCCCTCTCTTCTCTTCTTCTCCCTCTCTCTTCTTCTTCTCCCTCTCTCTTCTTCTTCCTCTCTCTTCTTCTTCCTCTCTCTTCTTCTTCCTCTCTCTTCTTCTTCCTCTCTCTTCTTCTTCCTCTCTCTTCTTCTTCCTCTCTCTCCCTCTCTTCTCGTCCTCTCCCTCTCTTCTCGTCCTCTCCCTCTCTTCTCGTCCTCTCCCTCTCTTCTCGTCCTCTCCCTCTCTCTCGTCCTCTCCCTCTCTTCTCGTCCTCTCCCTCTCTTCTCGTCCTCTCCCTCTCCCTCTCCCTCTCTTCTCGTCCTCTCCCTCTCCCTCTCTTCTCGTCCTCTCCCTCTCTTCTCGTCCTCTCCCTCTCCCTCTCTTCTCGTCCTCTCCCTCTCCCTCTCTTCTCGTCCTCTCCCTCTCTTCTCGTCCTCTCCCTCTCCCTCTCTTCTCGTCCTCTCCCTCTCCCTCTCTTCTCGTCCTCTCCCTCTCTTCCTCCCTCTCGTCCTCTCCCTCTCCCTCTCTTCTCTTCCTCTCTTCTCTTCCTCTCCCTCTCTTCCTCTTCCTCTCCCTCTCTTCCTCTCCCTCTCTTCCTCTCTTCTCTTCCTCTCTTCTCTTCTCTCCCTTCTCTTCTCTCCCTTCTCTTCTCTCCCTCTCTTCTCTTCCTCTCTTCTCTTCCTCTCTTCTCTTCCTCTCTTCTCTTCCTCTCTTCTCTTCCTCTCTTCTCTTCCTCTCCCTCTCCTCTCTTCCTCTCCCTCTCCTCTCTTCCTCTCCCTCTCCTCTCTTCGCTCCCGCTCCCTCTCTTCGCTCCCGCTCCCTCTCTTCGCCCTCGCTCCCTCTCTTCGCCCTCGCTCCCTCTCTTCGCTCCCTCTCTTCTCTCCCTCTCTTCTCTCCCTCTCTTCTCTCCCTCTCTTCTCTCCCTCTCTTCTCTCCCTCTCTTCTCTTTTCTCCCTCTCTTCTCTTCTCCCCCTCTTCTCCCCCTCTCCCTCTCCCTCTTCTCTCCTCCTCCTCCTCCTCCTCCTCCCCCTCCTCCTCCAATGGGCACAGTGACACTGATTGATGGGCACAGTGGCTGCATTTTTTATGGGCACACTGACGCTGATTAATAGGCACAGTGGCTGCTTCATGATGGGCACAGTGAGGCTTCTTTATGATGGGCACAGTGATGCTAATTAATGGGCACAGTGAGGCTGCGTTTTGATGGGCACAGTGAGGCTGCGTTTTGATGGGCACAGTGAGGCTGCGTTTTGATGGGCACTGATGAGTCTGCATTTGGTGGGCAATGGTAGGCTGCATTTTGTGGGCACTGGTGAGGCTGCATTGATCTCTTTTACCATGTCTGCAGTCTCTGGCAATCTCCTGTAGTATGTCTGCAGTCTCTGACAATCTCCTGTAGTATGTCTGCAGTCTCTGACAATCTCCTGTAGTATGTCTGCAGTCTCTGACAATCTCCTGTAGTATGTCTGGGGGCTCTTTCTAAACAAACTCTCTAACAGAGGCCCTCTCTGTGTCCATTAGAGAGACCCCCTGCAGGTCCAATTAGAGTACTCTGCTTCTCTTCCTGTATTTTGTTTATTGTTAGGAGATCGTGGGAGGATCCCAGGGTAACAATGACTCCTTAGGGGAGCATCTCTGTGTTTGAGTCCTTGCCACAGAAACATTTGTAAAGGGGGAGGAGTTAGTAAGGTGACCACACCCTTATAGGGGCGCCAGAAATATTTCTGCACCCAGGCGCATGTGACCCTAGGATCGGCCCTGCTCATATCTGGCTTAGAAGGATCTTGACCACCTAGCAAAGCTTGGACACTGGATCGAATGTTCTGTCCCATCCAAGGCACTCTGGAACATTCAAGCTCCCATCCCTGATCAGGAACATATAGCACAGCTATAAACATACCAGAGCCGCTCATATTCCACCTTTGAGAATCTAAAGCCCTTTTTACACAAATTCACTACATTCTTAGCCTTGCACTATAATATATATATCTGAAGCAGAACATACTACACCAATGATTCATGATTACATTAGCCTTTCGCAAACAAGGTTTTTTCCAACAGCTTAGAAGGAAATTGTACTAAGGCGTGTAAACCATGGAAAAACAAACAAGTCCCTGCTGACCCATAATGTAATTACTTCAGCAAACTTCTTGTCTAATCTCAATAATTTATTTACCAAAGTATTGGGAGTCAGAGAAGACGACTTGCAGTTTAGAAAAAAAACACAAAAGGGACCTTTTTTTACCAAATATATCAAGCGTTCACTTTCATTCACCCTCTCACAGTGGCTTATAATAATTTCCACGAAGGCAGATAGAGCTCCATCATGATCACATCATACCTCACAAAGCCAGTGGCAGAAATCAGGACAGTTGTCTGCGATTCTGATTATCTGCAGATTTTGGTTGTACACGTCCATGAAAGCACACACTGTTGGACCTGTTTTTACCAACAATTTGCATGTATACATCACGTGCCCAAATTCCCATAGAAATGCCAACTGACAGAAAGGCCAGTCTTATGCCCCATACACACGATCGTTTTTCTTGCCATTTTTTTTCTTGCCGTTTTTTTTCATGTTTCCTCTCAAGCCTGTCTTGCGTACACACGATCATTTTAAAAAACGATCAAGCAAAGCGCAGTGACGTACAACACGTACGACAGCACTATAAAGGGGAAGTTCCGTTCGAATGGCGCCACCCTTCATGTTAGTAAAGTTTGTTGAGCGACGATTCGCTCTTTTCAGTCTCGTGCTTTTCAGTCCGTGACTGCGTGACGAATGTGCCATCTCCATTACGAACGCTAGTTTTACCAGAACGAGCGCTCCTGTCTCATACTTGATTCTGAGCATGCGCGTTTTTTTTCACGTCGTTAAAGCATACACACTATCGTTTTTCACATCGTTAAAAAAAACGACATGAAAAACAACGTTAAAAAAGAGAGCATGTTCGAAATTTTTAATGGCCGTTTTTCACGTCGTTAAAAATGCTCTGGAGCCTACACACGATCATTTTTAATGGCATTTTTAACGGCATGAAAAACGATCGTGTGTATGGGGCATATGAATTGCATTACTAGGACTACGGGGTCATCATGTGATTTCCTTTACGCCCCAAGATCAGGAGGACCATCAAATAATAAAGCCCATCTGAACTCATTAAAGCGGAGCTCCGCCGGAAAAAAAAAATATTAAAAGCCAGCAGCTACAGCTACAGCAGCTGCTGGCTTTTAATATTTGTACACTTACCTGTCCTGGAGTCCAGCGACGTCCGCAGCAGAGGACGAGCGACCGCTCGTCGCTCTGCTGCTCCCTCCGCCATCCTCGCTGAGGGAACCAGGAAGTGAAGCCCTGCGGCTTCATGCCCGGTTCCCTACGGCGCATGCGCGAGTCGCGCTGCGCCGTTCTGATTGGTGCTCCTGTGTTCTGGGAGCCGAGTGTCTCCCAGAACACCAAGGGAAGTCTGCGGGAAGTGACGTAACTCCCGCAGATTCCCGGAGAGAGGACTCCCGGATGTGGGTGAAAATACCTGTCTTAGACAGGTATCTTCACCCCCCTCCCCCCTGAAAGGTGTCAATTGTGACACCGGAGGGGGGGGGAGGATTCCAAATAGCAAAAGTTGCTATTTAGGGTGGAGCTCCACTTTAAGTATATTCACAGCTGAATCTGAATAAAGCAAGTTTTGTCACACTTAAACCACTTTCACACTGAGGCACTTTTCAGGAGCTTTCACGCTAAAAACATTGCCTAAAAAGCTCACAAAAACGTATTTCCATTAAAATCAATGAATGCTTTCACACTGGGGCAGTGTGCTGGCAGGGCTGTGAAAAACTGCCCTCTCCATTGAAATTAATGGAAAGCTCTTCAAAAGCGCCTGAAAAGCGATTCAAAAGCGCTTGGTGGTTTTGCTGGCAGTTTAGAAGCGCCTCAGTGTGAAAGTGGCCTTAAGCCAGAGTGAGTTGGGAAGGCTGGTATATGACCATCATTAAAGTCTAAGGCCCCGTGCAGTTTTACCCCCGCTAGCGGCCGGAAAAGGGTTAATACTGCCCGCATTGTGCCTCTCCAGAGGCGCATTGCCGGCGGTATAGCCACTGTGTCCGATTGCTTTCAATGGGCAGGAGCAGTAAACACACCGCTCCTTCACCGCTCCAAAGATGCGGCTAGCAGGACTTTTGGAGCGGTCCTGCTAGCGCACCGCACCAGCGTGAAAGCCCTCGGGCTTTCACACTGGAGAGACAGCAGCCGCTGTTTCAGGTCGGTTTGCAGGCGCTATTTTTAGCGCAATAGTGCCTGCAAACCGCCCCAGTGTGAAAGGGGTCTAAGGCTATGTGCATGTTCCTGACCTGCAGGCAAGATGCGTTCTTTAGCAGTCATGCTGGGGGCCATTCTTAAAGTGATTGTAAAGGCAGAAGGTTTTTTATCCTAATGCAATCTATGCACTAGGATAAAAAGCCTTTTGTGTGCAGAAGCCCCCCTAGAACTTACCTGAGCCCCCTCTCTATGCAGCGATGTTGTAGGATTGTGTCGGCTGCCCGGGACTCTCCTCCTCATTGGCTAAGACAACAGTGCGGTTCCATTGGCTCCTACTGCTGTCAAATTCAGCCAGCCAATGAGGAGAGAAAGGGGGCGGGGCCAGGCCGCAGCTGCATGCCTGAATGGACTCATGGAGCTGCAGTTTGGCTCAGGTGCCCCCATAACAAGCTGCTTGCTGTGGGGGCACTCATCAGGAAGGAGGGACCAGAAGAGCCGAAGAGGGACCCAAAAAGAGCAGGAAAGTATAAAAAAAAAAATTATACTTGCCCCTATACTAGATGCCCCTGTTGAAGAACATTTGTTCGAAACGCGTAGGGCTTGGTACACTACCTCATTCACTGCCCCTTTTTAAACGTTTTTATTGTTTGTGATCACTTTTATGTTGGTTGAATAAACCCTCATTGACCTGCACCATTGGAGCATTCCTTCCCTTCTTTTCTCCTCACATGGGTGATTGGTCAAGTAATAGCTTCCTTTGGCCACTGGTTACTAATATTCACCATGGTAAAGAGTCTCCTTGCTGAGTGGCGGTTCCAGTTCCATCGGAGGACCACCTGGATCGGTGTGAAACCCAGAGTCTGCTGCCAAGTCCGGGAGCCTACATTGGGGACCCATCTGATCCAGTTTCCAGACTTACTGATGAGGAGTGCCACTGGGATTTCGTATGCCTATTTGACCTGCCTAAACCACAGGTCTAATGTTCCAGTAAGAGTATTCTACCTCTCTTTTTCTACAAGAGTTATGCGATGACCCTTCAGTGCTACATGTTCTTTCTTTACAACACGAAAATTTTCTATGGACACTGTATGGACTCATTATATTGATATTATTTATCACTTTGGTTTTATTGGAGGCCCAAAATATTGGGCTTCATTTCTTCACTTAGCACTACATCTTCATTCAAAGTATAAAAAAATAAAATAATAATTTTTGTTAAAAATAACAAACAACAAGACTTTACAATCACTTTAAATGGCATCCCACACATCAGCAAAAATGCCCGCATTTTTTGCATGTGAAACCACATGGTGCCACAACAGCATGCAAGTCTGTGCATTGCGATTTTCTAAAAAAAGTGTCAGGGACTATACTCTATACGCGCTTCTGCAGATAGGGCAGCCCACTGAAATGAATAGGCTGCACTACACACAGAACGCAAGTCGCACTGTTGAGAATGAATGGAGCCTTAACTTCAGAACAAAATGTTACCAGTTTTCAAAGCCCTCTTCTGTGAATTACAAAAAACATCCACTTTATATAAAACTCATTCATTCTCAAGATCTGGAGTGGACATCATTCATGAGAACAAGAAGAAGCTAGCTGCCAATGATGTAAACATTTAAAATGGACGTCGCAAGTGTTACAGAGTTGGGTGGACAGAGCCATGGTATCGTTAGAAAAATTATATTACTAAGCAAGTAACCATCTGATTCTGGATGTGTTTGCTAGATAATCTCTATGGATTTGGCAGTAAATTAACAATGCAGGGGGATGGGGGGGGGGGGGGGGGGGGGTGGTGGGGCATGGATGCCCTGTGGACCATACACGTAGTGATCTCTGCATTCTTGGGTGGCACATTTTGGACAATGGGTGGATGCATAGGTGGACCCGAGCCCTGTGATATGCTATACTTCACTTCCAAGGAACTGGAATTAAGTCAATACCACTTTTTTATTTTCATTTATATGCATAAAATCTTTAATAAAATAAATCTTTATAGTTTCAGTGTAAAATGTGTAAATATGTTAAGGGTGTAAAAATAATAACGAACAAAGCAAACAAAAAGTTTTGAATATTAATATTTTGGATATTTATAGAGCAAGAGTCGGTTCACACAGGGGCGTCCTTGGATCCGACTTCAAGTCGCCCCAAGTCGTGCGGTTTAGAAAAGTAATGGAAGTGAATGGAGCCGTCTTAATGTACACTACTGCAGTCGCTCCGACTTCAGAAAGGTTCCTGTACGACTTCAATCCGACTTGTACCCATTGATTTCAATGGAAGTCGCCTCCAAAGTCGGATCCCCCGTCTTAACTAAAGCAAAAATAGTTTTCCAGGCAAACCCCTCCCTCCCCCCCACAGAGCTGATTATTGTTTGATTGGCCACTGGAAGTTGCCTTGTAAGTTGCCTGGAGTCGCGCTGTGATTCATACTCAAGTCGTGTCCAAGTTGCCTCCCAAAGTCGCGCTGGAAGTCGTGTTGCCCCTGTGTGAACCGGCTCTAAAACCCTTTACCTCCTGCCTACACGTTTGTATTGCTGTCTGCACCTTGTTAGAATGTAGACAATGCCGGACATGAAGCGCCTCCAGTAAGTGTGTTTGTGCTGTACACAAACGTCAGCACAAATATTTACAATGGATATAGTGCAAGACACACACACAGGGCCGTAGATGCAGATTTTTCAACTTTTTTTTTTTTCTTTACGCAGCTCCAGATTATGGAGCTTTGGACAGTAGCGTACATTTGCCCATTCATAATGGATCTGAACACAGAGTATTATACGCCCAAGTGCATGAGCCCTACTGGTAATCTCTTACAGACTTATCTGAATCTGTTGCAGTTTGCTGCCCAGGATTACTGGAGCAGGGGGTCTCAAATACACAAAAACGGTTGCATAGAATTTAATTGACAAAGACTTGTGTTTCTAAATTTTCCAGCTACATGGCCCTCGGTAAGTAAAGTGCGCTTAGACCCCCTTCACATTCAAGTGCCGCTAAAACAGCACTAAAGTGCTGGTTGTTTTTGCGGTACTTTAGCTGCCCCTTTCGGGCGCTAGCGGATCTTTTTGTTTTTTTTTTAGGTCACGTGACCTTAAAAAAAAAAAAAAAAAAAAAAAGAAGAAAGAAAGAAGACCAGTTTTGCAGTTCTTTCAAGAGCACTCTGGAAGCGTTGCCCATTTATTTCAATGGGCAGTGGCGTTTTGGCAGGGCTATTTACAGCGCTCCCAAACCGCCCCAAAGATGCTGCTTGCAGGACTTTTTCTAACGTCCCGCAAATGCACCACCCCAGTGTGAAAGCCATCATTACAGCGAATGTGAGGTTGTTTTCAAGCGCTTTTCAGAGGCTATTTCTAGCGCTAAAACGCCTGAAATCTGTCTCAGTGTGAAAAGAGGTCTAACTGATAGCATGTAATCCCTTTTCTGGTGGTCTAGAACTGAAGAAAGGTAAAAGCTTACAGCACTTTTCACATCATTGTGACCACCTAGAGACTGCCCATTGTGCATAGTATCCAGGCTGGTTGGCGTGCAGTGTATCTATGGAAAGTGAGACATGATCAGGGAAATGTCACAGAGCTAGATATCTACTGCAGACAAAAAACAAACAAACACCCTTTCACCTACATGTTTAACCACTTAACGACCGCTCACTGTATATATACGTCGGCAGAATGGCACCGACAGGCACAATCACGTAGAGTGTACGTGATTGCCTTTGTACAGTTGGGGGGTCCAATCGGACCCCCCTTCTATACAGTGAGCAGTGGCTAAGTGTCCGGGAGCGTTCCGGGATGAGGGGGCAGCCATTCGTTTCTGGCCACCCCCTCGCGATCGCTCCCGGCGAATGGAAATGCCCCCTCTGTCTGTGTCAGGCAGAGGGAGCAGGAGGAAGTGATGTCATCTCTGGTGCGGCGCTCACATATACCGAGCGCCGTACAAGAGAAGATATCAGGTCAGTGCACACAACACTACACTGACACCAGGACACATAGGGACATAAATCGCCCCCCCAGGCCCCCCCAGATCACCCCCCCAGCCCCCAGTCACAGTGTCACTGATTGCAGTGACCATTTATTTAGTGATCACTGCAATCAGTGACATTTGTGACTGTAAAAGTGTCACCAAAGTTTAGTCTTAGGTCCAGTGTAGCCCCCTAACCCCCCCTAATAAAGGTTTAACCCCCTGATCACCCCCCAGATAACCCTTTCGCCCCCTATCACCACTGTCGCTTAGCGATAATTTTTCTGATCGCTGTCTTAGCGTCAGTGATGCCGATCGGCAGCCAGTAATTTTTTTTAGGTTCGCCGCAGGTTTTTATAGCGTCAGGTACCCCAATATATTATCTAATAAAGGTTTAACCCCCTTGATCGCCCCCCAGGTAACCCTTTCACCCCCTATCACCACTATCACTAAGCGATCGTTTTTCTAAACGCTGTCTTAGTGTCTGTGATGCAGATCGGTAGCCGGTAATTTTTTTTAGGTTCGCCGCAGGTTTTTATAGCGTCAGGTACCCCCATAAATTATCTAATAAAGGTTTTAACCCCCTGATTGCCCCTAGTTAACCCTTTCACCAGTGATCACCATATAAGTGTTATGGGTGACGCTGGTTAGTTAGTTTGCTTTTTATAGTGTCAGGGCACCCGCCGTGTATATAACCCAATAAAGGTTTAACCCCCTGATCGCTCGGCGGGTGATATCAATTAGGTTTTAGCGTCAGAGAGAGTCTGCGTCACACCCCAGGCAGCGTCAGGTTAGTGCCAGTAACGCTAACACCCACGCGTGAAGCATACACCCCCCTTAGTGGTATAGTATCTGAACAGATCAATATCTGATCTGATCAGATCTATACTAGCGTCCCCAGCAGTTTAGGGTTCCCAAAAACGCAGTGTTAGCGGGATCAGCCCAGATACCTGCTGGCACCTGCGTTTTGCCCCTCCGTCCAGCCCAGGCCACCCAAGTGCAGTATCGATCGATCACTGTCACTTACAAAACAAAAACACACATAACTGCAGTGTTCGCAGAGACAGGCCTGATCCCTGCGACTCCAGTGCTGTAGGAGGTGATTTCACCACCACAGTTAAAAAAAAAAAGCAAATATGCCGAAGCATTGGGGCAGCAGGGGCGGAGGAGCGATTTTGCTCCTAATGCCGTGTACATACGGTCGAAATTCCGACGGAGGCTTGCCCGTGGAAAAGTCCGACCATGTGTGTGCGGCATAACTTTTTTGCGGGAAGATGCCCCCATGCTTCGGCATATATAAATGGTGCGTGTATGCCCATCATTGGAAGTGGGTGGATGAAGGGCGGTATTCTAATGGTGGGCATACCCACCGATCAATCTCTTTTTTCGTTCAGCCAACTGGCTGCATGAAATAAAAAGATTACAATACATGTCCAACAAGGACCAGCAACGTACTGGTATGTTGCTGGACTTTGAATGTTTATACCAGAATGATGCCTGCGGGTTTAGGTATCATCTTGGTATCATTCTTTTCAGCCTGCGGCCAGCTTTCATGTTAAAGCAATCCTAGCGGCTAATTAGCCTCTGGACTGCTTTTACAAGCAGTGGGAGGGAATGCCCCCCCCCCCCCGGATATAAAAAGCGCCATTGGGAAATTGGGAAAGCATTTTATCACACCGATCTTGGTGTGGTCAGATGCTTTGAGGGCAGAGGAAAAATCTAGGGTCTAGAAGACCCCAGTTTTTTCAAAAAAAGAGTACCTGTCACTACCTATTGCTATCATAGGGCATATTTACATTCCCTGAGATAACAATAAAAATTATAAAAAAAAAAAAAATACTTGGAAGGAACAATTTAAAAATAAAATAAAAAAGCAAAATTAATAATAAAAAAAAAAAAAAAAAAAAAAGCACCCCTGTCCTGCCCTGCTCTTGCCCAATGGCGAACGCAAGCGTCGGTCTGGCGTCATATGTAAACAGCAATTGCACCATGCATGTGAGGTATCACCGCGAAGGTCAGATCGAGGGCAATTATTTTAGCAGTAGACCTCCTCTGTAAATCTACTGGGGTAACCTGTAAAGGCTTTTAAAGGCTTTTAAAAATGTATGTAGTTTGTCGCCAATGCGCGTTTGTGCGAAATTTTAAAGCATGTCGTGTTTGGTATCTATGTACTCGGCCTAAGATCATCTTTTTTATTTCATCAAACATTTGGGCAATATAGTGTGTTTTAGTGCATTAAAAATTTAAAAAAGTGTATTTTTTAATCCAAAAAATGCGTTTGAAAAATCGCTGCGCAAATACTGTGTAGAAAAAAAAAATGCAACACCCACCATTTTAATCTGTAGGGCCTTTGCTTTAAAAATATATATATATATATATATATATATATATATAATGTTTGGGGGTTCAACATAATTTTCTTGCAAAAAAAAAAAATGTTTTCATGTAAACAAAAAGTGTCAAAAAGGGCTTTGTCTTCAAGTGGTTAGAAGAGTGGATGTAAGCTTCCTAATGTTGTGTATAAAATGCCAGAACAGTTCAAAACCCCCCCAAATGACCCCATTTTGGAAAGTAGACACCCCAAGCTATATACTGAGAGGCATGTCGAGTCCATGGAATATTTTATATGTGGACACAAGTTGCGGAAAAACGACAATTTTTTTTTTTTTTTTTGCACAAAGTTGTCACCAAATGATATATTGCTCAAACATGCCATGGGCATATGTGGAATTACACCCCAAAATACATTCTGTTGCTTCTCCTGAGTACGGGGATACCACATGTGTGAGACTTTTTGGGAGCCTAGCCGCGTACGGGACCCCAAAAACCAAGCACCGCCTTCAGGCTTTCTAAGGGTGTTTCGGAGTTTCACAGTTTCGGAGGAATGCCCAGATAGCACAAAACCCCCCCAAATGACCCCATTTTGGAAAGTAGACACCCCAAGCTATTTGCTGAGAGGTATTGTGAGTATTTTGCAGATCTCGCTTTTTGTCACAAAGTTTTGAAAATTGAAAAAAAAATATATATATATAAATAAATAAATAATATATATATATATATATATATATATATATATATATATATATATATATATATATATATATATATATATATATTTATTTATATATTTTTTTTTTTTTTCAATTTTCAAAACTTTGTGACAAAAAGCGAGATCTGCAAAATACTCACAATATATATATATTTTTTTTTTTTTTTTTCTTTCTTCATTTTCAAAAACAAATGAGAGCTGTAAAATACTCGCCATTCCTCTCAGCAAATAGCTTGGGGTGTCTATATTCCAAAATGGGGTAATTTGGGGGGGTTTTGTGCAAATTTGGCATTTTATGGCCTTCGAAACTGTGATAGGTAGTGAGGAGTGAAATCAAAAATTTGCGCCCTTAGAAATCCTGAAGGCGGTGCTTGGTTTCCGGGGTCCCGTACGTGGCTAGGCTCCCAAAAAGTCCCACACATGTGATATTCCCGTACTCAGGAGAAGCAGCAAAATGTATTTTGGGGTGAAATTCCACATATAACCATGGCATGTGTGAGCAATATATCATTTAGTGACAACTTTTTGAATTTTTTTTTTTTTTTTAGTCATTATTCAATCACTTGGGACAAAAAAATAAAAAATTCAATGGGCTAAACATGCCTCTCAGCAATTTCCTTGGGGTGTCTACTTTCCAAAATGGGGTAATTTGGGGGGGTTTTGTACTTCCCTGTCATTTTAGCACCTCAAGAAATGAGATAGGCAGTCATAAATTTAAAGCTGTGTAAATTTCAGAAAATGTACCCTAGTTTGTAAACTCTATAACTTTTGCGCAAACCAATAAATATACGCTTATTGACATTTTTTTTACTAAAGACATGTGGCCGAATACATTTTGGCCTAAATGTATGACTACAATTGAGTTTATTCGATTTTTCTTATAACAAAAAGTAGAAAATATCATTTTTTTTCAAAATTTTCGGTCTTTTTCCGTTTATATCGCAAAAAATAAAAATCGCAGAGGCAATCAAATACCATTAAAAGAAAGCTCTATTTGTGGGAAGAAAAGGACGCAAATTTCGTTTGGGTACAACATTGCATGTCCGCACAATTTACAGTTAAAGCAGCGCAGTGCAAAATTCTGAATTCACCTCTGGTCCTCTAGCTACCAAATGGTCCGGGGCTTAAGTGGTTAAAGAGGAACTACAGTCAGCAGCTACAAATGCTGTAGTAGCTGACTTCTAAGAAAACTCACCAGTCCACCGCTGTTTTCATCAGGGCCGGTTCTTTGACAGTCTTTCTGATCTGCGGTGCCACCATCTTGACAGTTGGTGCCAGCCATGACCTCATGCTCGGTTTCACAGCCAGCTTGCCAGTTTGCAAATGGGGGGGGGGGGGGGCGGGCGGGGGGACAAACTTGTGTTAAGTGGAAGTGAATGCAGGTACCTGTCAGAAAAAAAAAAAAAAAGGTACCCACTTCCAGGAAAACAAACAAAACAAAAAAACAAACCCACAGTTTCAAAAATGTCGAGGGGGTGAAGCAAAAGGATTAGCGAAACTCTCACTTTTAAGTGAAGTCCCACTTTAATGGAGAAGTCCAGCCTGAGCTCTTTTGGCTGGACTTCTCCTATGGATCACAGGAGTGCAACTCTCTGCTGACGTCACTGGAATCAGTCCAGGCACCACGTCATCCCGACAATAAAGTCTGGATCGGCCAGGTGCCTGGACTGACACCTGCCTCAGCCTCTGAGCGAGCCGCTGAGGTCTGCCCCTCCACAGCTCAGTGAGCACAGGGGTGGGGGGCAGAGAGGAGAGCTGCTGATTGACAGTCAGCAGCTCTCCGCTGGGGGAGGTGAGAGAACCGAGCCATCGGCGGTGTTCGATCGCTCGATTCTCAGTGCAGAGATGGCGGGGGGAACTGATGCAGAAGCCACCTAGGTAAGTATGAATGGGCAAAAAAAAAACAAAAAAAACAAACATACTTCTGTTATAAGAATGTTCTTACCATTGTCAGTCGTAAACCTTTTTAGAATGAAAAGTACATTTAACACATATAAAAAATACAGCAAAGTAAATCTTTGTTAGGAATATGGGGGCTGCTATTGCTGATCTCCTTCTGAAAATGCTAGCTACCTGGCTATTACACTAGCCACTGTGTTGGAACCCAGTATGTGATCAGTAAAGTCAAATTTTCTTGTTAAAGTACAAAGGTAACTCATTGAAGTCAGAGGGTCTGCCTGACAAATTAGGCAACCATCAGGAAAGTCTCCTATAACCAGTGGCTGCCAGTCCAGCGTCCAGCTGTGATTGGACACAGCACGCATTCATCAGCAGGCTTACAGCCAAACCTACAGATTGCTGTGGCCAGTCACAGCCAGATCTGGTTAGTTCTTCTCCTTGGTTTTACTGATCATTCAGAACTGAAATCAGGGAGGTAAGGCAGCCAGATCTGTGAGTAAAAGCAGGGTACACACACACACAGTTAACCCCTTGATTGCCCTCCTGATCACCCCTGTCACCCAGCCAGTGTCATTCATACAGTGTAAATATTATCACTGTGTTAGTGTCACTAGCGGTCATGTCAGATAGTGTCAGCGTCCCTCCCTGCCAGTATCAGTTAGCGCCAGTCCCTGATTGCCCTCCAACACTATCACAGTCACACTAGAAATGTAATAGGCAGTCAGAAAGTTAGGGCTGTAATCCTCCCTGTAACATTTGTACCTATAGGTAAGCCTTATTATAGGCTTACCTATAGGTACTGTAAATATCTCCTAAATGGGCGCCGTTTAGGAGACGTTCACTGTTTACTGCACCGATGATGCACGCTCTAAAGGAACGGCCGCCTGTGCCCCTTCTTTAAGCGCGAGTGCCGTGACTGGGAGTGATATCATGCAGATCCAGCCAGTCACACAGCCGGAGTCCACAGCCCCCGGAAGGAAGACAGGCGAAGATAGATGCAGCCTGCAGCAGGGATGGCACGGGCTTTGTTTGCAGGCAAGTGTCACATAATGTGCTAGTATGCGATGCTAACCAGGGCTTTGTGGGTCTTCCTAGCTAAAGGCCCGTACACACGATCAGATAATCCAACAATTGTGCGATGGACGTGTTTTGTCGGCTAATCTGACCGCCTGTATGCTCCATCGGACAATTGTTGTCGGAATTTCCAACAACAAATGTTGGATGGTCATGCTCTCAAATTGTCCGACAACAAATGCGTTCCGTCGGATTATCCGATCGTGTGTATACAAGTCCGTTGGACTAAAATCCAAGTACAAACACACATGCTCCGAACCAATGCTAACCATAAGACAACATTAACAGAAGTTGCCCAAAGGGTGGCGCTAAAGAACTGAAAAACCACGTGGTTTGGTGTACGTTGGCTGAAAAAGTTCTGCCGTCTGTATGCAGAACAAGTTCATGGCCAACGTCCTTTGGACAAAATTCCACGGATTTGTCCGATGGAAGTCCGATCGTGTGTAGGAGGCTTAAAACTGACCAAAGTCCTGTTGGTTCCATGGCACAGCACACCTGTACAGCATCAGGCACGGCCGTATACCCGTCATTACCAGCACTACATCTACGAGTCATACTTCACAGCCTTGTCTCAAAAGGTGAAACTTCAGTACACAGCGTCACTAATTACAGTTCACGCCTGGAGCATTAGTCAGAATAAATATCTTAAATGTTTGATGACATGTCTAGAAATAGTTTGCTGTAATAGGAGGTTAGGTTCTCCTACCATTTCTTGGATTTAAACCAAATGCATGAGAATAATGACAAATACAGATTTTACATTGTTTACACACATTTTATTTTTCCCCTCATCTCCATCTTATTTTGATTTATAGATTTGGAAAGAGAGAATACATGAGCTCTGTCAATTCTGCCTTTTTGCGGTGGTGTACGGCGTCATACTTCCCCACCTGTACCAACGTAAGGGCTCATTCACACCAGCAGCGGGCACCACATTACTGGTATGCGTTGGGACGCAGTGGTGCCAACGTACTATACACATCACAGTCTTTTTTTGGTGCAAACATAATTGAAATGTTAAAAAGTGCCATTACATAAAGTCCTACTGGTTGTGCTGCGATAGATTGGGTCACACTGCGCTGCACTGAAAAAGTATGTGTATGCAGCGCGGTGGTGTGAACGCACATGACAGACTTTCCAGTGCATCCGGTGTGAAGAGGCCCTTGTGTGGCTGAAGCCCATTGTGTAGGGATGGTGTTCTGCTCCCCTTAGAACTGGCAGCAGGTGGATCCATACATAGCCAATAGACAACCTGCTTTTGGCCAATGAATCCGACACCTGTCTGCAGCCAATCACAAAGGACAGAGCGGACCTAGTGGGGAACCAGCATCTGTCATTGTCAGCACCACTGGTTGAAGGAGGCTGTCAGCTGCAAAGCCAGCAACATTCTTAAAGGGGTAGTAAAGGTACATGTTTTTTACCTTAATGCATTAAGGTGAAAAAACATCAGACGATTAGCGGCCCCCCCATTTACTTACCTGAGCCCTCGAAAGTCCCGCTTCGTGAACGCGCTGGCTTCCCGACCGGGCTTCTTGGCTCATTCATTGGATGATAGCAGAGCAGCCATTGGCTCCCGCTGCTGTCAATCAAATCAATGACGCGGCTTGCCAGGGGGCGGGGCCGAGTGATACAGTCGGCAGCTAGAGCCGAGACAGACGCCGAGGGACCCCAGAAGACGAAGATCGCAGCCACTCTGTGCAAAACGAGCAGCACAGTGGAGGTAAGTATGACATGTTTGTTGTAAAAAAAAAAAAAAAAAAAAAAAAAAAAAAAAGGGAACCTTTACAACCCCTTTGAAGTGGAACTAAAACCACAGATTTAAAGCGGAAGTAAACCCAACGATTTAATAGTTTAAAAAAACTGTTACATTACCGGCATGCCGGAAATGCTAACTGTCACATTGGCTGTGCTCTCAACCAAACTGTCACACCATCCAATGGCTGGTGTCATAACTGATCACATGTGCAGCAACATGGCAGTTGAAGATTAAACAGAGGCCAAGATGGCAGCTTCCTTGGCTGAAAATGATAGGAGGGGTTACTTCCACTTTAACCGTTTCCCAAAACAGTTACATTCAAGTCATGCTGTGAATGATAACTGTCACAGCTGCTTGTGATCTCAACTGTCAAGCTGATGTCATAGCTGATCACATGGACAGCACCACAACAACTGCAGAACAGACAGAGGCTAAAGCCTCGTACACACGACCGGTTTTCTCGGCAAGAAAACTGCTGGGAGAGCTTTCTGCCGTGAAAACCGTTCGTGTGTATGGTTTCTCGTCGTGAAAACTGCCGGGAATCTCGACGAGAAAAATAGAGAACCTGCTCTCTATTTTTCTCGTTGGGATTCTCGGCAAGTGTTTCCTGCCGAGAAAACCGTTTGTGAGTATGCTTACCTGTCCCAGGTAAGCCCGCGCATGCTCGATGAGACTTCGACGCATGCGCGGTAGCATACAAGGGTAGTGTAGGGTGTAGCAAGATGGCGGCGACGGCATTGAATGTGACGAGCGCCGGCTCGTCGTAGTCAATGACGTCACCGCGTTATTGCCATTCAAAAGAACGGCGGGTTCTTTTGAATGGCCGTCTGTACAGAGGATTTGGCAAGGCAAGCTTGCCAGGAATCCCGTCAGGAAAATCGACGATTTTCTAACAGACGGGATTCCCGCCTGTGTGTACAAGGCTTAAGATGACAGCTTCCTTGGCTGTAAAAAATAGAAGGGTTTAGCTTCCCTTTAAAGTGGTTGTAAACCCCGCTGTGCTTTTTTTTGTTATACTACCTGCAAAACAAAGACATAATGAGCAGGGAAGCATAGCATACTAGCTCATTATGAATCACTTACCTGAGATCGAAGCCCCCACAGCGGTGCTCGGACACCTCTGTCGCCATCTTGCTCCCCTCTGCCTTCCGTGTATCGCCGCTACGGCGCGGTGATTGGCCCCGGAGCGGCGATGACGTCACACGCATGCCCGCTAGGCCCGCTAGTGCGTGACGTCAGCGGCGCCGGTTTTAAATGCAAATATCTCCTTAACCGTGTAGGTTAAGGAGATATTTCTTTTTTTTTTTTAGGCTTACCTGTAGGTGTTTGTTTACAAAGTGGGTTTACAACCACTTTAATAACCAGTACCGGGGAGGGGAGGAGGAGCAGAAAATTACGGCATTTGTTTTGCAGCACTGGCCATCATCTAAAAATCCGCCCCTTACCAACATGAACATGCCTCGGCAGCGCCAGCCACAACCTGACACAAAAATTTCTTTCATCGGCTATTGTGCGCAGTCACTGTGTCGCCATCACAACAGCTGATCGTAAAATTAGCTGTTGTGCTGTTCCATGCAGAGCATGCGCAGGTCGTCCCGGGCACTTCTCAACAGCGGGCACTTCTCGGCAGAACGCCGGGAGGTTGTCCATGTACGTCCTCCCAGGGGGCGCGCTCTGTGATCGCTGAGTTCTTCAGACTCGGCTGATCACAAAACAGGGTTAAGGGCCAATAACAGCCGGCTTCTGTTTAATTCTGTGATCAGCTGTCATTGGCTGACAGCTGATCATGGAAGTAAACAGAAGCCGGCTGATAGTGTGAAGAAAGGAATAAAGCCGGGAACCTGGTTTCTGGTAGGAGGGACATCGATCCCCCAAGTGCCTTCCAGTGCTGCAAATATGTGCCCACCAGTCCCACCTATCAGGGCTGCCCATCAGTACCACCTCTCTGTGCCTATCAGTGCAGCTTAAAGCGGAGCTCCACCCTAAAGTGGAACTTCTGCTCATCGGATTCCTCCCCCCCTCCAGTGCCACAATTGGCACCTTTCAGGGGGGAGAGGGGTGCAGATACCTGTATAATACAGGTATTTGCACCCACTTCTGGGGAGAGATATCCACAGAATATCCGCAATGCACAGTAGGAAACCGGGCCGTGGAGCCACAACGCTTCACTTCCTGATTCCCTCACCAAGGATGGCGGCGGGAGCAGCCGAGAGCCGAGCGATTGCTCGTCTTCTGCTGCCGACATCGCGGGTGCCCAGGACAGGTAAGTGTCCATTTATTAAAAGTCAGCAGCTGCAGTATTTGTAGCTGCTGGCTTTTAATAAAAAAACATTTTAAGGCGGAGCTCCGCTTTAATCAATGCCTCCCATCAGTGCCACCTCATCAGCGCACATCAGTGAAGGAGAAAAAAAATTACCTGTTTGCAAAATTTTATAACAAAATATAAAAACTATTTTTTTTTTCCCGGTCTTTTTTTGATTGTTTAGCAAAAAATAAAAAACCCCCAGAGGTTATTAAATACCACCAAAAGAAAGCTCCATTTGTGTGATTTTTTTTTTATAAAAATGTAACATGGATACAGTGTTGCATGACCGTGCAATTGTCATTCACAGTGGGACAGCCCTGAAAGCTGGAAATTGGCTTCATCAGTAAGGGGGTATAAGTGGTTAAATAAAAAAATAAAAGTTTTAAAAGTGCCCGTCTCTCCCTGGTCGCACACAAAGGCAAAAGCATACATATGTCGCGCACACATATGTAAAGGCCGTTTATACCACAGATGTAAGGTATTGCCGCAAACATCAGAGCGATCACAATCATTTTAGCGCCAGACCTCTCGTGTGACTCTAAACTGGTAACCTATAAGTCAGTGGTTCTCGACCTCTGTCCTCAGGACCCACCAACAGGGCAGGTTTGCAAGATAACTGAATACATGACAGGTGATCTCATTTGCTGCTCAGTGATTGCGGTATTCTAGTCTGACTCTCCCCCAAGGTAATACATAAAATCTGGCCTGTTAGTGGGTCCTGAGGACAGGAGTTGAGGACCACTGCCTTATAAAGCGTTGCCTATGTAGATTTTAAAGCACCGCAGTTTGGTGCCGTTCAACGATTGTCTACAATTTTTTACAGAGTGATACCCCTTTACTCGGGGTAACATCATCTTTTATAATTTATCAAACAATTGGGTATTACATCGTGTTTTTGTACATCAACGTTCATTAAAGTGTATTTATTCCCCCCAAAAAACGGGTTTGAACCGCTGCGCAAATACTGTGCGACATAAAAAATTGCAACACCCACCATTTTATTCTGTAGGGCTTCTGCTTAATAAATGATCTAATGTTTGTGGGGTGATGTTGTAGCCTATAAAGCTGATGTTTACACTGATGTGAGAAGGAAATGGTGATCAGGTGTGCAGACAATGATGGTCCCCAACTCACCGATCACAGGTCTGTCATTGATGGGAGGGTCGGCGCTGATCACAGACGAGCTCCAGGATCGGGAGAAGAGGAAGACAACAAACAGGATCATCATCAGTCCAGCCGAACCCATAGTGACGGCGTGTCGGAGGATCCTCTCCTTCCTGACAGGCAGCGGCCAGTACAGCCTCCCAGCAGGGAGAACACAGAGACTATACTGATCCGAGTCCTGAGGATACCGGGAGGGTACACATCCCTCCCACCCTCTCCTCCTCCACCGCCCGAATTCACAACTAAAAATCCCGCATTGCATCAGAGGGACCGTCCTGACAGCAATGGAGGCTAAAGGGCGTGTCCTCCGTGTCTGCTGAGCCCGCCCCCCTTTCATTCACCGACCTGTCCGCTCTGGGATCCGCCCACCATCACCCAGCCTGCTGACTGGCTGAGGCGGGACGTGGAAGTGTGATAAGAAGGCGGGAGGAGGATAGACAGGCGGACAATTCGTATTTACTAAATCTTACAGCAGGTCTGCATACTAACCAATCAGCTGCTAGCTTCAGCTTCTACAGGCTTTGAAAATGAAAGTTAGAAGCCGATTGGTTGCTATGCACAGCTGCTCCAGTCAAAGATAAATACATTTCCGTTTTCCCCAGTCATTCCTCCTGCTGTTACTGTTAGAACCCCTTAACAGCTCTGCCCACCATTCCACATCATGGGGCAAAACGTGCAACACGTGGTCACTATTCAGTCTTAGAGGCACCCCAAGTGCAATGTGACTTTGCAGCGATTGTCATACAGCTAATCACACAAAGCTTCTTTTTCTGTGCAACAAACATACATAGTGCATCCCATTCAAGTTGGGGCACTATTCCTCTCATTGACGCCAGCCACGAGGGGCCATTCCTCCCGCCGACGCCAGCCACGAGGAGCCATTCCTCCCGCCGACGCCAGCCACGAGGAGCCATTCCTCCCGCCGACGCCAGCCACGAGGAGCCATTCCTCCCGCCGACGCCAGCCACGAGGAGCCATTCCTCCCGCCGACGCCAGCCATGAGGAGCCATTCCTCCCGCCGACGCCAGCCACGAGGAGCCATTCCTCCCCCCGACGCCAGCCATGAGGAGCCATTCCTCCCGCCGACACCAACCACGAGGAGCCATTCCTTCCTGCCGACACCAACCACGAGGAGCCATTCCTACCGCCGACGCCAGCCACGAGGAGCCATTCCTACCGCCGACGCCAGCCACGAGGAGCCATTCCTCCCGCCGACGCCAGCCACGAGGAGCCATTCCTCCCGCCGACGCCAGCCACGAGGAGCCATTCCTCCCGCCGACGCCAGCCACGAGGAGCCATTCCTCCCGCCGACGCCAGCCACGAGGAGCCATTCCTCCCGCCGACGCCAGCCACGAGGAGCCATTCCTCCCGCCGACGCCAGCCACGAGGAGCCATTCCTCCCGCCGACGCCAGCCACGAGGAGCCATTCCTCCCCCCGACGCCAGCCATGAGGAGCCATTCCTCCCGCCGACACCAACCACGAGGAGCCATTCCTTCCTGCCGACACCAACCACGAGGAGCCATTCCTACCGCCGACGCCAGCCACGAGGAGCCATTCCTACCGCCGACGCCAGCCACGAGGAGCCATTCCTCCCGCCGACGCCAGCCACGAGGAGCCATTCCTCCCGCCGACGCCAACCACGAGGAGCCATTCCTCCCGCCGACGCCAGCCACGAGGAGCCATTCCTACCGCCGACGCCAGCCACGAGGAGCCATTCCTACCGCCGACGCCAGCCACGAGGAGCCATTCCTCCCGCCGACGCCAGCCACGAGGAGCCATTCCTCCCGCCGACGCCAGCCACGAGGAGCCATTCCTCCCGCCGATACCAACCACGAGGGGCCATTCCTCCCGCCGACGCCAGCCATGAGGAGCCATTCCACCCGCCGACGCCAGCCATGAGGAGCCATTCCTCCCCCCGACGCCAGCCACGAGGAGCCATTCCTCCCAGGGACACCAACCACGAGGAGCCATTCCTCCCGCCGACACCAACCACGAGGAGCCATTCCTTCCTGCCGACACCAACCACGAGGAGCCATTCCTACCGCCGACGCCAGCCACGAGGAGCCATTCCTACCGCCGACGCCAGCCACGAGGAGCCATTCCTCCCGCCGACGCCAGCCACGAGGAGCCATTCCTCCCCCCGACGCCAGCCACGAGGAGCCATTCCTCCCCCCGACGCCAGCCACGAGGAGCCATTCCTCCCCCCGACGCCAGCCACGAGGAGCCATTCCTCCCCCCGACGCCAGCCACGAGGAGCCATTCCTCCCCCCGACGCCAGCCACGAGGAGCCATTCCTCCCCCCCGACGCCAGCCATGAGGAGCCATTCCTCCCCCCGACGCCAGCCACGAGGAGCCATTCCTCCCAGGGACACCAACCACAAGGAGCCATTCCTCCCGCCAAAACCAACCACGAGGAGCCATTCCTTCCTGCCGACACCAACCACGAGGAGCCATTCCTCCCGCCGACGCCAGCCACGAGGAGCCATTCCTCCCGCCGACGCCAGCCATGAGGAGCCATTCCTCCCAGGGACACCAACCACGAGGAGCCATTTCTCCCACCGACACCAACCACGAGGAGCCATTCCTTCCTGCCGACGCCAGCCACGAGGAGCCATTCCTCCCGCCGACGCCAGCCACGAGGAGCCATTCCTCCCCCCGACGCCAGCCACGAGGAGCCATTCCTCCCCCCGACGCCAGCCACGAGGAGCCATTCCTCCCCCCGACGCCAGCCACGAGGAGCCATTCCTCCCCCCGACGCCAGCCACGAGGAGCCATTCCTCCCCCCGACGCCAGCCACGAGGAGCCATTCCTCCCCCCGACGCCAGCCACGAGGAGCCATTCCTCCCCCCGACGCCAGCCATGAGGAGCCATTCCTCCCCCCGACGCCAGCCATGAGGAGCCATTCCTCCCCCCGACGCCAGCCATGAGGAGCCATTCCTCCCCCCGACGCCAGCCATGAGGAGCCATTCCTCCCACCAAAACCAACCACGAGGAGCCATTCCTCCCGCCGACACCAACCATGAGGAGCTATTCATCCCGCCAACACCAACCACAAGGAGCCATTCCTCCCGCCGACACCAACCATGAGGAGCTATTCCTCCCACCGACATCAACCATGAGGAGCTATTCCTCCCACCGACATCAACCATGAGGAGCTATTCCTCCCACCGCCACCAACCATGAGGAGCCATTCCTCCCGCCGACACCAACCATGAGGAGCTATTCATCCCGCCAACACCAACCACAAGGAGCCATTCCTCCCGCCGACACCAACCATGAGGAGCTATTCATCCCGCCAACACCAACCACAAGGAGCCATTCCTCCCACCGACACCAACCACGAGGAGCTATTCCTCCCACCGACACCAACCATGAGGAGCCATTCTCTATGTCATGTTATTTGTACATGCACACTCAGTCATTTATAGTAGTTTAGAGGCAGTTGAGTTAACTTTTTTTTTAAAGCAGATAAATCGCGTTTAACCACTTGCCGACTGCCTTCCGCATATATACTGTATGTCAGTATGTGCATGTGGTAGTGTGGGCACTTGCCCGTCGTGAGCCACGGGAGTGCAGCCGCAGGTCCGGCGGACTCGATGTCCTCCGGCCACCCACGATCGCGGTACAGAGAGGCAGAACGGGGATCTGCCTATGTAAACAAGGCGGATCCCCGTTCTAACAGCAGACACTACTGAGATCTGCTGTTCCTAGAGATCAGGAACAGCGATCTCTGAGTTGTCCCAGTAAGCCCATCCCCCACATAGTTAGAACACACCCAGGGGACACAGTTAACCCCTTGATCGCCCCCTAGTGTTTACCGCTTCCCTGCCAGTGTCATTTATACATTGATCAGTGCATTTATTTTAGCACTGATCACTGGTCCCCAAAAAGTGTCACTTGGGGTCAGATTTGTCCGCTGCAATGTCGCAGTCCTGCTATATAAAAAAAAAAATAAAAAAAAAAAAAATCGCAGATCGCCACCATTACCAGTACAAATAAAAAAAAAAAAAGACCATAAATCTATCCCCTATTTTGTAGACGCTATAACTTTTGCGCAAACCAATCAACATACGCTTATTGTGATCTTTTTTTACCAAAAATATGTTGCAGAATACATATTGGCCTAAACTGATGAATAAATAATTTATTTATATATATATATATATATATATATATATATATATATATATATATATATATAATTTTTTTTTTTTTTTAATATGTATTATAGCAGAAAGTAAAAAATATTTTTTTACGGCGATTTGCGGGGAAGAGCCGACCTGTCACTGTAGAATGCCGGCGGCTGGTCGGCTAGTGGTTAATTAGCCACAGAACCTGTGTACTTCATATGATGTTGGGCTGTGGCGGCGCTCCCTATAGGGGCCTCACCCCTATCTGGGTCACACACACAGGACAAGTAATTTTCTTTTTCACCTTGGTACACTATGCACCATTGGACCAATCGCTCCCATTCATTCAGTAACAGGTATAAACTTACCCCTGCCATTCACCTTTATTTCGGTCTTTCCTCACTTTTTGCTCTTTCTAGACTTTCACCTTTTCTTGGTGATAACATTTTCTGACTCGCATTTTAATTATTCTTCATTTCCTTGCTTACTTCTTTTCCTTTCTTTAATCTTTTCTCTTTTTTTTTCTTTTAGTCTTCTCTTTCTCTCTTCTTTCTTTCTTTTGTTTTTCTGCACTCAACATTTCACTCTCAAGCCTTGTACACTTGATCGGATTTTCCGACGGGAATTGTGTGTGGACAGCCTGTTGGCGGAAAATCCGACTGTTTGTACGCTCCATCGGACAATTGTTGTCGGATTTTCAGCTGACAAATTTTGGATGGCAGACTTTAAAACTTTCCGTGGACATCAGTCTGTTGTCGGAATTTCCGATTGTGTGTACACAAGTCCATCGAACAAAAGTCCAAAGTACAAACACGCATGCTCGGAAGCAATGCTCACCAAACACAACATTAGCAGAAGATGCCCAAAGGGTGGCGCTATAGAGCTGAAAAAAACACGTAGTACATCTAGTACGTCACTTCGTTTGTGTTTGTTGGCTGACAATTGTGTGCCGTTTGTATGCAAGACAAAATCCAGGCACACACCCTTCGGACAAAAGTCAGAGGCTTTGTACTTGTACCGATTGTGTGTACGAGGCGTTACACTGCTCATATTTTTACACATTTTTCCTGTTATACACTTTTTTCACAGAGGTCCCTTTTTGGGGGTCACCCTTTTGAGCATACACTTTGACCCGCTTTGGATGTTGTTTGTGTTGGTTGTTGTCACCCTACACGCCACCTCAGCTCACGTAAACTATGTCTTTGGCTGGTTTGCAATCCTCAATACCACACCACCAATACACAGATGTGTCTGTAGGTTTTATACAACAAAGGGGGTTTTCCTACCCTATATATTTTTACAATATTTTTACAACTTTTTGAGTGCCTTTTCATTTTTCTGATTTTGCTAGCTCATTTAGACATGACCGTCTTTTTTATTTATATTTTATATTACGGTTCTGCTCCTGATGAGTGGATATAAGACTACGAAACACGTTGAGCTAACAACTACAGTATCCAGTACTAATTATGGGCCGATAAGACTCGTTTATAAAATTTAATATACGTTTATATTAATACATTTTTTTTATAGATGTTTTTCTATTATATTCCATCTCTTTTTTTTATCTCTATTAGAAATCTAATTAGGTCAATAGGCTGCATAGGTATTAACTGGTGTGTGTGTGTGTGTGTGTGTGTGTGTGTGTGTGTGTGTGTGTGTGTGTGTGTGTGTGTGTGTGTGTGTGTGTGTGTGTGTGTGTGTGTGTGTGTGTGTGTGTGTGTGTCAACTACCCCATGTGTTTGTGAATATATGATGTTTTTTTATTGGACTGTCAATCGTCATGCTATATTAATTTCAAATGGAATGTAAAGATTATCAATATAAAATAATGTGCAAAAATGTAGATATGAAATCATATAGCATTGTGAACTAATACATTTATTTTTCTAGATATCTAACTCATTTATCTGCTCCTGTGTGCTTCATATAAAGTCCCACTCCTCGCCTCTTCTTAATAATGATAGGGATGGAGGCAAGGACCTAACAGGCTCTTGCTTCATATAAAGTCCCAAAAAACCCTCTTTTCGCTACTCTTTGTAATTCATATGTGTTCGGCTTTAAAGGGATGAGGTGGCAACCCTACTTATAGTGCAGCTTTGTGATCAAAATTATTTTAATTTGTGTGGGCTTTTAAACTGCAGGTAGAGAAAACAGAAGTGATCATGTGCAGCGTTTTTGCAATAAAACATTAGTACGGCCATGTAATCCAAGCACCAAAGAAATACATTTGTGTAATTATTCCATTACACACATCAGACTAGACATGAGCTCTGGTCTCCTTCAAACTCCTCTCCATCCAAATTTCCACTTTGTTCTAACTCCTAGTCCAATCAGCTGTTTAAACGACCCAGCTGGCAGCTGATTAAAATAGAAAACTGTGAAATTTCAATTTGAGGGCTCTATCACACAGGCATTGAAAATAGGCCGCTTGGTTGCGTTTAACGCTTCCAGAATACCTATTAATGCCATTCAATATTGTTACAATGGGCAGTGGATGGAGTTGTTCACACTGCAGCATTTAGCATGCGTTGACGCTTTGCAACTGGCTCCATTCACTTCCAAAAAATCCGAGAAGGGATAAGTGCCCAGGAGCCGGGTGAACCAACGAGCATCGGATGTAGCTGAATAAACCTCGTGGAAGTAAAGTAATGCAAACCAAGATGTTTTCATTTTTGTTCTTGGTTTGTATTCCATATCCTTCTATTGAAATGCACCACAACCACACCTTAAACACACTGTACAGGCGCCTATGGCATTTACAATGTGTTTACAGTGCAGTTGCAAAACATCAAGTGATTATTTCCCATCTTAGCCTTGTGTGTGTGTGTTTTTTTTTTTTTACAATACACAGGGCATTCGAGAAGTCTGACGCAACATGAACACCTGTACAACACATCCTAAATGCTCATTAACGCTATAGGGGCTTTAAAATTTAACGCAAGTGTGAAAGATCCGGGATAGAGAAGAGTTTGTGGGGATGTCCAAGCTTATCTCTACTTCACGCATTTTAGATGGAGTATGGGATGGTTAGAACCCATTAGATTTGTTTTTTGCCTGTGGCCTGTAGGGAAGTTTTCTTCTAACTTCATTAAAGATACAGCAAGCAAGGGAAAATCTCTCCAAAGTGAGAAAGTGGTCACTAGAATAGGTATTCCTATCGGAAGGTTCCACTTCACCTACTGGTCTGGTGACCGCTGTAAAATTTTTCATCACTAGGACCTGTTTCACACTGCCTTCGCCTTGTAAAATGCCGCGTACACACGATCGTTTTTAATGTCATTTTCAAAAACGATGTTTTTCTTGACGTGATTTTTCTTGTTTCCTCTCAAGCCTGTCTTGCATACACACGTTCATTAAAAAAAAAAAACGCTCGAGCGGGGGGGTGTGGCTTGGACATGAGACAGTGAGGACGTGTCTCGTGTGAGCTCCGGCGCTGGCACCTGTTTAACTCTCTTTTATAGACAGCCTATCGTACCAAAACTTGTATGGCCAGTATGGGACGGAAACCGGGGAAGACCCAGCCTAAGAAGAGCAACCCTGCTAACACCATCCGTCGTTTCCTCGCCACTGAGCCAGAGGATTTTCCAGACTCTGATGGCCTGGGCCGCTCGCCTCGTGGGTCGGGCGCGGGCTCCGCCCCCCGACATAGGCCTAACACCAGACATCGCTCTCCAGCATCCTTCGGTGACTCGGATGGTGGGGGAACAACAGGGAACACGAATCTACCTACTACAGCAGACCTAGCCTCTATGCTATTAGGCTTGGAGAAACTAATCAAAAAGGAGGTATCGGCGTTGTGGACGGATCTTGCGCAGGTCCTGGAAAGAGTGGAAGACTCAGAACAGCGACTTGATCGCCATGCGACAGCCATCAGAGACCTGCAAGCTACCACTCGTAAGCTCACTATTGCACATAGGATGGCGCTATACAAGACCGAGGACCAGGAGAACCGCAATCGGAGAAATAATATCCGTATTAGAGGTTTGCCGGAGGCGACGAGAGATGACCTAGCGTCCTCTGTCCGCGGCATATTCAACGGTCTCCTGGGTAATCCTGCGGATCCCCCTTTGAAGCTGGATAGAGTCCATCGTGCCCTCCGCCCTCGCAACATGTCTTCCGATATCCCACGAGACGTTATCTGTCGCGTGCACTACTACGAGGAAAAGGAACTGATGAGAAAAGCACGAGAGGCAACCACACTGGAGTTTGATGGAGTCACTCTTTCCTTCTTCCCGGACCTGGCCAGGGAGACCCTGGAGAGGTGGAGAGCACTCAAGCACCTCACGGAGAAGCTCAGAGAGGCCTCTATCAACTACAGGTGGGGGTTCCCAGTGGCTCTCATTGCCAACAGAGATGGAAAGACTGCCATCCTCCACTTCCCAGAGAATCTAGAGGCCTTTTGCATGGATCTTCACATTGTTCCTCCTGAGCTACCCGGATGGCAAGATGCAATCCCCACCTCATCTACCTCTGCGGATGTGCAATGGCAGAAGGTCTCTAAGAAACATCGCTCTAATACTCCGGGTTCAGCTTCACTTGTTGATTGAGCTAATACTGCGCTGGTCTCTACTCCTCTACGGGGTGCAAGTCAGGCCTTCAGCATGCAAGTATCTTTAAAATATATGTGTGACGTGTAGGACTGGGGCTATTACTCTCGATCAGGAAATTGTTTTAAACGTTTGTTGTTCTATACTTTGTTTTATATGAGGGTTTTTCTCTTTGGTCATGTTTAGCACAGAGGGCCCATGGTTCCCACGCTCAGACACGTGGATGTTTAAGGCTGTATACGGTGACTGGGATATGTGCCGGTGCCGGACCTCGCGGACGGCGTTTGGCTATTTTTAGACATGCGCAGTCTGGGTTTTGGGCTGGCACCCCCCTCTACTCGGGACGGTGGGGGGCGCGGCCTGCTTGTGCGGACGCCCCGGCTGGGGTGGCTCACGCGGGGGGTGTGTGTCCTGCTCCATCCCGGGCTCTGCACCGCAAGATTTTGTGTGCAACTCAGGTACAACCTTTTGTCCTGTTCAATGTTTTTTGTTTATGTCCCATTTTTATTTTTTTTCTTCTCTCTTCTCTTTCTCTTTGCCTTTACTTCCCCCTCTTCTCTCTTTTTCTCCCAAACTATTTCCCTCTCCCGCCCATTTTCCCTCCAGCCTTGCAGGTTTCTTGTATGTACCGGACGTCCCCTACGAATCCAATGGCTACACTTAATCTGATTTCCCTCAATGTGAGAGGACTCCATATGCCTGGTAAGAGACATTCCCTATATAGAGAACTTAAGAGGCTGCGGTGAGACGTTGTCTTCCTGCAAGAAACACATCTCACCCATACCACATCAGTTAAGCTTTATGCCCAACATTACCCCACTTGGTACTATAGCCTCTCAGATGTTGCGAAGGCAAAGGGGGTGGCCATTGGATTTCGGAGGGGTTCCTCCTTTATATTGGAGGATACTCTGGTTGATCCATATGGTAGGTTTTTGTTTTTAAGGGGCAGTCTGGGTAATTTGCCTTGCACTTTTGCTAACTTCTATGCTCCTAACCAGGGACAAGCAAGCTTTCTGTCCTCTTCCCTGACTAAACTGAGGGACTTTGCCCGCGGATGTATTGTTCTAGCAGGGGACTTTAATGTCCCGCTGGAACCCCTTATAGATACTTTGCAGGGGAGGTCTAGCATATCCCATGGGCGGCTGGCGTTCATACGCAAGCAGCTATGTGACGCTCAGCTCATTGATACCTGGAGGATAATGCACCCGCGGGACAAGGACTTTACGCATTACTCACGCCTTCATAATTCCCACTCAAGAATAGATTACTTTTTTATCAGCAATCACTACTTAGAACTCCTCTCCCGGTCCATTGATATATCTACTATTTCAGATCACGCCCCTTTTAGCCTATCGATTAATGTCCCTCCCTTACCTGTAAAATCCACGAATTGGAAGCTGAATGATTCACTTATTTCGGAGGAGATTGACATGAAAGAGATTGGGGCAAGGCTCTCACTCTACTTTCAAGAAAATGCTTCCCAGAGGTCTCCAGCGGAGTTCTCTGGGAGGCGCATAAGGCCCATATCCGGGGTAAATTCATAGAATTAGGTTCACGGAAGAAGAGGGAGAGAACATTTCAGCAGACACAACTCATCGCGGAAATTGGTAGGCTAGAAAAAATGCACAAATTGTCTAATTCCTCTTCTATTTTTCAGTCTCTCACAAAGAGGGAAGATCTGAAAGCCCTGTTCTGTGAAGAGAATATCTCCCGGCTTCGGTTGGTGTCCCGACAATTTTACGAATGGGGTAATAGGCCCAGTCGTATCCTGGCTCGCTCACTGCAACAAAAAAAATCGGCGTCTCACATAGCTAAAATTAAATCACCATTGGACACCCTGTTGCATAAAACCAGCGAAATCACTAAGGAATTTTGTGACTTTTATCAGCAACTGTATCACGTTAATACCAAATACCACTGAGGTGGCATTTAGGCATGCACTTATTCAAGACTACCTGACACAGGCTCAGCTGCCAAAGCTTCCAACCTCGGTTTTGCAGGCTTTGGAGGGGGAGTTCACCACCGCAGAGTTCAGATTGGCACTCAAATCTATGGCTAATGGCAAGGCTCCGGGCCCTGATGGTTTGACAGTGGCCTACTATAGAGCATATGCTGATACGTTACTTCCTCATTTGACATCATATGCCAACGCTGCCTCTGCGGACGGGGGCTTTCGCTCGGAGACTCTACATGCACACATCACGGTACTCCCTAAACCAGGCAAGGACCCAAGTTTGTGCGGCAGTTACCGTCCAATTTCCTTGTTGAACCTTGACGCCAAATTGTACGCCAAAGTACTTGCAATTAGACTTATGCCCATGGTTCCGCAGTGGGTCTCGAATGACCAAACTGGTTTTATCCGGGTAGGGAAGCGAGGGATAATTCTATCCGGACGCTTTCCCTGATTTCGTATGTGCGCAGGTGCTCCCAGCCCACCCTTCTTGTCAACAGATGCTGAGAAAGCTTTTGACAGGGTGGACTGGGGGTACCTGATGTCTACACTAGAGCATCTGGGCCTGGGTCCTAACATGATGTCAAGAATATCAGCACTATACCACTTCCCCTACCGCGCAGCTGAGAATTAATGGTACACTAAGCGAGTCATTTCCCCTATATAAACGGAACCTGACAGGGCTGCCCCCTTTCCCCCATTCTCCCATTCTCTTCGCACTCTCTTTAGAGCCCTTCCTAGCGACGGTACGCAATGATCCCAACATCCACGGCGTTACCATAGGGACAAAAGAACACAAATACGCGGCCTACGCTGATGACATTCTTTTTTATGTTCAACAGCCCCTTATCACACTACCTAATCTCATGTTGGCATTCTCTAAATATGGCACCCTCTCTAATTTTAAAATTAATTTACCCAAGTCAGAAATCCTGAACGTATCTGTCCCCCACAGAGTAGTGGCAATGTTGAAACCCTCGTTCCCCTTTAGCTGGCAACCCCATTCATTAAAATATTTAGGCATCTACCTCACTTCCACCCCGGCCTCACTGTTTCGCAAGAATTATATCTCCTTATTGAATTCTATCAAATCAGACCTACAAAAGTGGACGCAGATGGCACACTCCTGGTTGGGATGCATTAGTGTGGTAAAGATGAATGTATTGCCCAGACTTCTCTTTTTATTTCAAATGATCCCCTACAGGCTTCCTCCTGGGTTCTTTAAGGTATTACAATCTATGATTTGCAGTTATATATGGAACCGTAAGCGTCCTAGAATTGCGTTTAAGTGGCTCATCAATACAAAGCTTGAGGGTGGGCTTGCACTACCGGACTTTAAACGATACTTTCTAGCCATTGCACTGAACCGCATTTCTGACTAAAAATATCATAGGGAGTCAAAACTCTGGGTACAGTTGGAAATGGACCTAAGCGGGGGAAAAGACATGTTCCCGCTCATATGGATACCTAACAAATTCCGCAATCTCCTTCCATCTGTTTCACCTCTTACCAAGTCAACTTTTGCAATTTGGGATCTGTTTTGCAGAAGGCTACAATGGCCCTATAATTCCCCACTCATGCCACTGACAGGTCATGACTACTTTCCCCCTGGGCACATGGACCCCAAATTTAGCAACTGGATCTCGGAGACACCACTTCTGTTACACCAGGTAACTTCATCCACTGGTGTTAGGCCTCTCAATGACTTGCTACCATCGACACAGATCACATTTATGGATCACTGGAAACACCATCAACTACAAAAAAATTTGTGAAATCTCTTCCTCAACCATTGAGGTCGGACTTGGAATTGAACCCCATTGAAACCCTGCTTGCGGGGGACCAACCCCCAGATAAACCCATTTCTTTGTTTTATAAATCCCTACCGTCACTGCCTCCGGTTGCTCAGCAGACTTTCCCATCTAACTGGGAACATGAGCTCCAAAGCTCTTTAATCAGACACTCAACGTTCTATTATACTCTAAGTATCTCATGTTTCAGCTATCTCGTCAAAGGCAGCGGAAGTTAATTATAAGTTGATGACGAGATGGCATTACACGCCAGCAGTGCTTCATAAATCATTCCCTGCTGTATCGGACCTCTGCTGGAGGGGTTGTGGCGCTCAGGGGACTCGTGCTCATATCTGGTGGTTCTGTCCTCTCATCAGACCATATTGGAATAATGTGTTGTATTGGATTAAAAAAATTCAGGGTAGTGATGTCTCTGATGACCCCTGGGTGGTATTGCTTCATTGCACAAGCGAACCAATAGGATCATACAAAAAAATCTATAACTCCCCATCTCCTGAATGCAGCCAAGTCTCTCATCCCAAAATTTTGGAAACAAAAGTTAATTCCTATGCTAAGACAATGGCTGGAGAGGGTGGACCTTTTCTACCATATGGAAAAAAAAGCACGCTTACGCTAAGAACTAAATCTGATTTGGCGAATAAGATATGGTCCTGTTGGATTGCTTTTAAATACAGTGAAGCATATGCAAGCATTATGGCTCAACAGGGATAGTTAAGGGTAAAATATTCAAGATGTTTTGCTCGTATTCCTGTAGAGGCTGGTCATTTCCCCCCCCCCCCCCCCCATCTCTCTCTCTCTTCATTTTTCTCCTTTCTATCTTGTCTTTTCTTCTACTTCAATATTTTGCACATGATTTAAATGTGTATGACACTTACAGTGTTCTCATGTTACGAGGCTGGCAAAAGTCGTATGATATGCACTTAGTCTGTAACTGCATCAACATAGAATCGTTGACTTTCACATGATTGATGTAATGTCCGGTCTGAAGTTCTTCTGATTATTTGAATAAGTATGCATACTTTACTGGAGTGGCTCTGGCCACATATGTTCTGAAAGTGTGAATTGTGATATGTGAGATAATTGTGTCCCATCATTGACTTCCTGCCTTTTTATTTCTGTAAAGTGTCATGTTTTTGTTTTTGTTTATTTAAATAAAACACAAATTGTTTAAAACAAAAACGCTCGAGCAAAGCGCGGTGACGTACAACACGTACAACGGCACTATAAAGGGGAGGTTCCGTTCGAATGGCGCCACCCTTTATGTTAGTAAAGTTTGTTGAGCGACGATTCGCGCTTTTCAGCCTCGTGCTTTTCAGTCCGTTACAGCGTGACAAATGTGCTATCTCCATTATGAACGCTAGTTTTACCAGAACGAGCACTCCCGTCTCATACTTGATTCTGAGCATGCGCGTTTTTTTTTCCCCTCGTAAAAGCATACACACTACCGTTTTTCACGTCGTTAAAAAAAACAACGTGAAAAAATAGAGCAGGTTCTCTTTTTTTAGCCCATTTTTCACGTTGTTAAAAATGCTCTGGAGCCTACACACGATCGTTTTTAATGCCCAATTTAAAAAATTGAATTTTTAACGTCGTGAAAAACGGTCGTGTGTATGCGTTATAATAGCTGTGTGAACAGAAAGCTTTTGCAAAGCTTTTGGCAGTTTTCAGTAAGCCTTTAAAACGTCATTCAAAACCTGTTTGTAAATGCTGATCCTAATAGGAGTGCTGATTGTCACTTTAAACAAGTTGCTAGCAGGCTTTCAACAGGCTTCAAGTAGTGCTGAAGCCTGCTAGCAGCTTGTTTAAAGTGGCAATTGGCCCAACCATTTGGATCTGTGTTTACCATTTTTAAACTAAACTAGAGCTGAATGGTACTATAAAATCTTCAACAAAGCTCGCTGAAAGCTCTGAAAACGCTGTGTAAAAGCTTGCTGTTCACACTGCTCTTATACAAGCTGAAGCCTCTGTCAAACAGGCCTTTCTGTCCAACAATGGTCACCAGATTGAGTAAAGTGAGTGAATCTTCCTGGTGGTGACCATACAGCAATAAGGACTTTACCGGATATCTATTATACAGTGTCCAAAAAAACACAACACTTTAGATTCACTTTAAAATCATCCAAAAACATCCTGGGCATTGAATGTGGGCAACCTTTCACTCTTTGATGAAGCATTATCATAGAATATGTGTATAAAGTAAACGATACTCAGGAGTGGTGGCTCCAAATGAGGGTCGATTTACACTTAACGTTATGGAAATGTTAATACACGTTGCCACAACACATGGCAACACACCTGCTCATTGGGGGGGGGGGGGGGGGGGAATTCATAAAAAGGTGTCAGAGAGGAACCCCTGTCTCAACTGTAGCACAGCCCATCAGCGTTGAAATTTTCTAAGCTGTGTAAAGAATAAATAAAAGCTAAACACTGACAGTTATGGGCAACCAGCTGTGATAGAGCTGACACTTTAATACATGTTGTTTCTTCCATATGATGCCACTCATTGTAAATGGCACCCCAACGCAGTGTACACTAGAGTGCAACACATGAACCATACCACAACACATATACCTCATTGCTAAAATAAAAAAATAAAAAAAAGGAGTAGCGTGCATTTTTTTTATCCATTGTGGTGTGTTGGCAGCCAAAATGGGTCACCCTGAAGTGATTGTAAAGTCTGTTATTTTTACCAAAAAAATCCAAAACAAAACATGTTCGACTTACCTGCTCTGTTGCAGTGGATTTGCATGGAGCAGCCCAGATTCTCCACTTCTCAGGTCCTTCATCTGTGCTCCTGGCCCTTCCCTCCTGTTGAGTGCCCCACAGCAAGCAGCTTGCTATGGGGCCACCCGAGCCGAGCCACAGCTCCCATGTCCATTCAGACACAGAACTGCAGCCTGGCCCCACCCACTTTATTTCCTCATTGGCTGACTGACTTTAATAGACAGCAGCGGGAGCCAATGACGATGCACTGCTGTCTCAGCCAATGAGGGGAGTCCCAGCCAGCCAAGTATCTCACGCAACACTGCTGGATCTAGATGGACTTCAGGCAAGTATTTGAGGGCTACTACATACAGAAGGCTTTTCATCTTAATGCATAGAATGCATCAAGATAAAAAAAAACACCTGTCTTTACAATCAAGGCATGTTAGCAAGTGTGCGGTAATGGGTCCTGAGCATCAGGAAGTCAATAATTGAAACTTTGTGTGAATATATGAAAGGAAAAGTATGTACAACAGATTCTCCTAGGTTAGGAGAGTAAATTAATTGATTCTTGTTATTTATTATTGGTACTTATATAGCGCTGTCAATTTATGCAGCACTTTACATATATTGTACACTTACAGCAGTCCCTGCCCTCAAGGAGCTTACAATCTAAAGGTTCCTAACTCACATTCATACAAACACATACTAGGGCTAATTTAGACAGGAGCCGATAAACCTACCAGCATGTCTTTGGAGTGTGGGAGGAAACTAGAGTATCCAGAGGAAACAGACACAGGAAGAACATGCAAACTCCAGGCAGGTAGTGTCGTGGTTGGGATTCAAACCAACGACCCTAGTGCTGCTAAGCAGAACTGCTAACCACCATTAACCAAAAAAACAGGTTCCAAGGTATAGCAATTAGTGATGAACTTGGGTTTATCCGAACCTCACAGTTAGCGGTCATTGTCAAGTCAAGCCAATGGGCTGCAGGCAAGAGTTTCTCAACCAGCAGCTGACACACAAAGGCACAGGGATGCTGTTGAAATTATAGACCCAATATGGGCATAAGACCACATTAGGTCAATGTCATGGACATCGTCATTGGCCAAATGAGCATATTAGGCCAGTGAGGTCATGATCATTCCCAGCCCACAGCTGCACATATACAAAGGCGCAGGGATGTTCGTGACATCATAATTCTGCCCATCGCTAGTTGGCCCCAACATCTGGTTTCATACTGAACCCAGGCTCATCCCTATTAGAAACCTTTTAATTATTTATTTTTTTTGCAATCGTTTTTACTGTTATTACATGTATGTAAAAAGGCATGTTAAAACATTTATATGTGATCAAAAGAACGGAAGCACTAAAGATTTAGGAATTAATCACAATTGTCCATTTTACTGCAGTAAAACTCATGCATGTTCCATTCTTGCCTATGTGTTCGGTTCACTACAAGTGTAAAAGTAAAACAATATCCACCCATTACATCTATAGTATGTGTGTTACCATGCACACTGCACATACATGGAATAGTGTGAATCGAGCCTTCTTTTAGTTTTATGCCCGATTGTGCCATCTAGAGGTAAGGTTGCAGTAACACTATGGGCTGCACTCCAAAAATCTTGCTGCATTGTTTTTTTTTGTCTTTCATAGATAACAGAATGGGGGCTTTTGTGACAAACTTACAATTAAAAGAAGACCAAATGTTAAAGCAGCGCTTTACTTCTGCAGAAGCCTTATCGCACACAGACGCTGCTGTCCACAATGCGCCTCCCTGATCCTGCCTCAGGTTAGGAACCGCAGGGCAGCATCTTCCCTCCCCTTGGATTTTTCAGAGGACCCCATTTCTGAGTGACTGTCCCCTTCAACATATGCATCTTTCCAGGCGCAGGAGAGGCCAGTGGACCACAGCAAGCCTGTTCCCTTGACTACCCCACAGCGATCGTACTCCATACCTCGATCTCTCAATACATCCTCCAATCATCAGCGCCTCATGCCCCCTGCTGGGGAATCCCTCCTTTGGGGTGTCTCCCTTCCAGGCATACACTGGTCGCCGGACCTTGGTGGGGCGCAGTCATTGAAGCAAAGGCACCCCGTTTGTTTTTAAGTGGATGCAGCAATATGACTCTCAAGCAATTACATATGACATGCTAACCATTGCTGACACAATCATTTTCCCTGAAGAAGAAAGATCTTTTCGAAACGTGTCGGTTTCATCATTTCATGTTTGCATTCAACGGTGCCTTTGATTGCCAGAATTGTGTATTGCATATTAATATGTTTGCATCCTTTCATGTCATACTATTGCTATATGTAATGTAGATCTCATCCATCTACCACCCCACTTTGTCAAATAAACACCCTTTTTCTACTCAATCCTTTTACGCATTTACTACCAGAGTAATTTCCCTCTAAAGTCCCGTAAGAGGAATCCTTTCCGTCCACTGAACCACTGGGATGCGGGAAACTTTACTCTGTAGGCCCGCTCCAGCACCTACTCCCCCTTTTGCATACTTCTGCAGTTGTGATTATGCTTGTGGGTTTGAATGCATTGATCATTCAGATGTATTTCACCACTTTAAAGCGGAGTTCCACCCAAAAGTGGAACTTCCGCTTTAAGCACTCCTCGCCCCCTTACATGCCACATTTGACATGTAATTTTTTTGGGGGGGAAGTGGGGGCTTCGTTAGGAGTGGGACTTCCTGTCCCACTTCCTCCTTCCGCCCAGGGACCACCTAGGCGACTCCTCCTCTCGCCTTAGGCGGCCCCTCCCTCTAGGGGATCTCCTGGGACACGACAGGTCCCAGGAGATCGCCTGTCCACTCCGGGAGCGCAGCGCGACTCGCGCATGCGTGCCCGGCTGTGAAGCCAAAAGCTGTCATGGCTGGGTGCCCAGAGTGGCAATGGAGGCGCCGGCGGAGAGGAGGGGGACAGGAGCGAAGCTCCGTTCGGCCGCATCGCTGGACCGTGGAACAGGTAACTGTCTGTTTATTAAAAGTCAGCAGCTACACTTTTTGTAGCTGCTGACTTTCAATAAACATAAAAAGCCTGGAACTCCGCTTTAAAATTAGGAACTCCACCTAGCACCACCACATTTAACTCTAAACTGGTATTTTGCTTTGTTTAAATATTTGTCTTGGGTTTTACAGCAATCTGAAATAAGGTTTAGGCATTTACACCAAAAAAAAAAAAAAAAGAAGAAGTATAAAATATATATCTTTACTGAATTAACTAACCCCTTTAGGGCTGATTTACACTAAATGCGGTGCAAATTCACAGTGAATTCACAGTTCACACGAACTGATTGCGTTGTGTCGTTAACATACACTCCGCAATCAGTTTGCAAAACGCAGCACGATTTGCAGAATCGGATCGCATAGGTTTAACCACCCATATGATCCGATTCTGGTACGAATGCAAAAAGGGTCATGCACGAGTTTGGTCCGAATGCAATGTAAATTCAGCCATTCGCATCACTCAGACATCGCATGTAATCTGCTCAGCAATGCGAGGTCTGGCATCGCACTAGTGTGAACCGGCCCTTTAAATCACAGGTGGTCATACCATTTTTGCAATCTTTCACTTTATAATTTTTCATTTACAGCTTTCACATTTTGTAAAAGATCCCCAAAACCATAGATTTTCTCAAACCACAGGACTAAAAAAAAAGCCACTGTTTTTTTGTTTTTGTTTTTTAGGTCCTGCCATTGCACAAATGTTTATCAAAATATGTTAAAAAGATACACTACAATCACACACCAATAAAACATTCCTATTAAATCTAAAAAACAGAATCTCATTAATATATATTAATAAATCATTCAAAATTAATAACTTTTGAATTGTGCCTTTTTGTGAAAAGATAATAGTCAAAGGAGCGCAAGACTGTAAATAAGCAAATATTGCGGTACAACATGTTAAACTGAGTTTTAAAAGAATGTTACTTCAGAACAAAAAAGTGTAAATCCAGCTCAAAGCTCATTGCCAAAAGTATTGCTTTAAATGAAATAATGTGAATAGATTCCTTTAAAGAAAAGAGGAGGCATTTTAATGTTTTATTCCCAAACATTTATTTAAAAAAAATAAATTTATCAAATTTCAGCACAGTTTTATAAAAGGTTCAGTACACAATTAAAAATGAATTCTACATTGAAGAGAGATGAAAAAGTTTTATAATATAACTTCAACCTTGCATATTTATATTACTTCTAAATACATTAGCAGCATCAGAGAATTGGGCATGCTTGACCTTGCCTCATTACAAATCAGCAATGACAGCTTTCATATTTAAATTTTGACTGTTTTTTTTAACTTTATACACATTCTCTTTAAGTTAAACCTTTCCCAACTTTTCATGCTGACATCATGAAAATATGTTAGGTACATGGCTGTTATACTGATTATTCTGATCACTGACTTGGAACAACAATGCACTTTAAAAAATAAAAAGGGAAGTCAAATCAAATCACTGTTCTGGTATGGTGGTGGTGGGTGCTGCGGCTGCCTAAATACAATGGCTGGCAGTGCAAACTCCCTACATCCGTGCTGTTTCGCTTGGATAGAGGAATTCATGTATTTTGTCTCCTGCAAAAGGCAGACTATAAAAAAGCAACCTCTTCATTGGCCTGAGACTTTAAAGGACAGAACCATAGCAGGCAGTGCTCCGATCAGGCTGAGACTAGCCACCCTAAATGACCCAATCTGTTCCAAAGCAGGCTCTTAAAGTGATTCTAAATGTATTTTGTTTTATTAACAAAAAAGTTATACTTACCTGCTCTCTGCAATGGTTTTGCACAGAGAAGCCATGATCCTCCTCTTCTGAGGTCCCCTGCTGGTGCTCCTGGCTCAATAGGACGAATCAGGCCCAAATTTTTGCCTCAATGCAGACCTGAAACAGAGCCAAAGACGTTCCAGTCATGCGAATTTGATACAGGGAAATCCACATCCAATTCGCACTAGTGTGAACCCAGCCTTAGAGATCAGAGAGAAGGTCTAACCCCCACCACAGTCACCCTTCCTGTCACTGACCCCCACCACAGTCACCGTTCCTGTCACTGACCCCCACCACAGTCACCGTTCCTGTCATTGACCCCCACCACAGTCACCGTTCCTGTCACTAACCCCCACCACAGTTCCTGTCACTAACCCCCACCACAGTCACCGTTCCTGTCACTAACCCCCACCACAGTCACCGTTCCTGTCACTAACCCCCACCACAGTCACCGTTCCTGTCACTAACCCCCACCACAGTCACCGTTCCTGTCACTGACCCCCACCACAGTCACCGTTCCTGTCACTGACCCCCACCACAGTCACCGTTCCTGTCACTGACCCCCACCACAGTCACCGTTCCTGTCACTGACCCCCACCACAGTCACCGTTCCTGTCACTGACCCCCACCACAGTCACCGTTCCTGTCACTGACCCCCACCACAGTCACCGTTCCTGTCACTGACCCCCACCACAGTCACTGCTCTATCAGAAGCAGTCACTGTTCCTGTCACTGACCCCACTGCAGCCAATGTTCTATCAGATGCGGTCACAGTTCAAGTATTCAGGCAGCCATTGCTACAGAGGCTGCTGAATACAATAGCCAGCAAGGCAGACCCCCCCATCCTCCCCCCCATCTATGCTGTATTGAGCGTATGGGAGAATCAATGGATTTTCTCTTACGCAACTGAGGGCTGTACAAGAGAAAACCTTGCCATGTTTAGCTAGCCTTCTACAGAAGGGAATAATGGGATAAATGTAAATTCCGCCAAAAAGCACAAAGCTCTTGCTGAATCTGTCTGTAGTGGGTTATAAAACGTCCCAGAAAAGGATATGTGAATGAGCAGTACTAGCATTCCACATATTGCCCAAAGTTGCTAATGATATGTAGGTCATTGTTCATTGAAAAGAAAACCAATTTCATCTCCATTTGCCTGTTAAATATAATCACCTTCATTCTTCATAAATCGGTACACTTAATAAAATTGGCCTTTTTATAACCGAATCTATTGCTTCTACGAGCCCTATACATTGTTATCCACTGAACATTAGCAGCTCATTCAAATTTGACAATGTTTTATAGATGCAGGGAGCTTCGGTGGACAGTGGCTCCAATGGTAAACAGATAAAATAATGGGTACACACAACAACATATACCACTGAACATATTCAACAAGTGAAAGAATGTGCTTGGTGTAGTAATGGCAAACAATTATAAATGAATTCACTTGTCTGACTTCAGTATAGTAAAATGTGGTTACTAAGAATCATAGCACTTTACACAATAGCTTTAGAATTGCTTCACTAAATAAGCAGATACGCACATACATTCAGTAAATATATATTGGCCAGTCACCAAATAAGAAAATATATTATTCGATTAGAGAATTCTTTCATATTTTATTTAAGGCTAAGTTCACTTTTCACAAAAAAAACAAACATGCACATATTTTGCCGATATAAAAATGTGCAGTTGTAATTTTTTTTTAGACAGAAGCCTGCAATGTATTGCACCCACGATAAGCAGATCTCGGGTGCAATGTCAGGCTCCTGCACATTCAACTTTCTGCTTGTACCTCTGTGCAGGCTATCAATTGGAAAGCTGGAGGAAGAGTTCAGGTAGTTCATTTATTTACAGTTTGCTAGATACACCCCTAAATCAGGGTTGCCAACTTTCAGTAAATTTACAAACAGTTTGTAAAATCCGTAATTGTTGCATCTGTCCATGAATGTCAGTTACGGACATGCAGCCTACATGTCTGTAATAGACATTCAAGGACAGATGCAAAAAGTATGGATTTTACAAACTGTTTGTAAATTTACTGAAAGTTGGCAACCCTGCCCTAAATACGGGTGTAACATGTTCCATATTAAAAAGGTGAACTTATCCTCATTGCACCCATGCTCTAGCTGACGTTGTGTATCCGTTTAAAACTCCCTTTACCTTTAAAATAATTTATCACCTTAAAATGAAAAATATAGCACACATACTGCGATATTACAGTGTTTGGATGTGATTTCACATCAGTGTTTCATGTATCTATATAAAATTCTTAAAAAATATAGTTTTCTCTGTAAACTACAAAAAAATTAGCTCCAGTTACTACTCAAAGCACTGATCAAAAAATGCCATCCAATCCAGGAAGGCACTGTAAAAGTAGAATTCTTCATATTGCTTAGACCTGTTGGCATTTGTCAAACAGTTTCTGTTGCCATTCATTTCAACAAAAATAACCGCATAGGACGTTGTGTGCAATTACCAGAATTTATGCATGTTCTATACATGCAAACGCCTCCCTAGTGTAGACACCCACAATGCCTGAGTCTGCCGCTAGGTGTAGCCAAGTTGGATGTGATGTCAGCAGTCTCAGAGCTGTCACTCAAGTGACACTCTATAGCAGGGATATGAAATTAGCAGACCTCCAGCTGTTGCAAAACTACAAGTCCTATCATGCCTCTGCCTCTGGGTGTCATGGTTGTGGTTGTCTTGCTATGCCTCATGGGACTTGTAGTTCTGTAACAGCTGGAGGTCCGCTAATTGCATATCCCTGCTCTATAGTATTCCGGAAGGGATGGAGGACCTTGGCCAGCACAGAGCGTAATAAGGCACTCCAGCATGGAGAGTAATAAGGCACATGGCAAGTTAATAAAACATTTTTGGAAAGGAAAAACACTGAAAAGTAAACATTTTAACTTTTTTTCTGCCCTTTTACCTGCAATTTTAGGTTGGTGATGGGGTCTCTAAGGGAAAACTACAGTAAGAAATGTAACAACCAACTGAATAATCATTAAACCACAAAAATGTACAGAAATTATCTTGCACAGAAAATTACAACCTACCAATAATACTCAGTTTAACTACCGTAATTATAATCGTCCAACTTTTTCATTAATTCAGGAATGTATGGCATGGTCATGTAGTACACTACAGTAACTGAAACCCCTTTTCGGCTACAGCAGTTTATATACAAAACATATTGTAATAGGCAGTTTATCTGAACTGTATTATTGCTTTTCTAAAAAGTACACACCAGCTTTAAATGGCTATTGTCCATCAAATGTATGTCTGAATAACCAAACAACATTTAAAAAAACCTACAACTCTAAAGACTAACAGGATGCCATATTTTAAACAATTCAAAGGCATCAGCATGTTATATATACATAGTTACATTGGTCCAGCTTGTATATGACATACCTGCCCAATGCCACTGGAAGCTGGAAATCTGACGTAGATGCCGCCAATTCAGCGATCTCCACTTGTTTCCAGGTCCTGCGCTGAGCGGCTGCTTTTCTGCATTGTGAATACAGGAGGCCGGCCACTCGGCACGGGTGTCATTCGGAGAATGCCTTGAATTCTCTGCATGAATGCAAAGCGTTCTCCGATTGGACGAGGTGGGGAGGTGATGTCACACTCTCCACCTCGTCCAGTTAGAGAAAGCTTTGCTTCATTCAGAAAAGGCAAAGCATTCTCTAAATGGTGCCCGCGCTGAGCAGCCAACCTCCTGTATTCATCAAGCTGGTGACTCAACACGGGAATTGGAAGCAAGTGGAGATCACTGGAGTAGCGGGGTCTACTTCAGTGATTTCCACCTTTCTATGTCAAATACATAGTTACATTGGTCCAAGAACTCAAAAAGTATGAAAGGTCTGCCAGATTGTTTCTTAATGTGCCAATATACTGTTTATGTAGCATGGTTTTAAAAAATTGAAGAATCTCTTAACAAAAGATTCCCCAAAACCTTAAAAAACTAAATCAAAGGTTTTTTCTCAGCAGAAAATTAAGGACTATTTATATACCATAGTAAAGGAGGTTCTTTGTACCAACTAAAGACCCACTAAGCAATTAACCTCAACCTCTCGTCCAAATAATGACAAGCCGTGAAAAATCGTTACAAGATACACAAGACAAAAATTATCAAGAATGCGTATAATGGGGGAGAAGAAGAGATTAGGAGGGTGACTTCCAATATTATAGGATTTAGAACTTCTATATTTTCCAACAGACTCTCTTTTGCTTGTAAATGATTATTTGATTTATACGATTCCTGCACTGTTTGGTCTTGGATTAAAAGGGGTTGTAAAGGTTTGTTTTTTATTTTCTAAATGGGTTCTTTTAAGCTAGTGCATTGTTTACCTTTTCCTTCGATTTCCCTTCTAAATGTTTCTTTTTCTTTGTCTGAATTTCTCACTTCCTGTTTCTCCTCAGTAAACTTCACATCATCATTCGAGTGGTGTGGAGTCACCCAGAACATCTTACTGAACAGCTTACTGAGGAGAAACAGCAATTGAGAAATTCAGACAAAGAAAACAAAGAAAAAAAAACATTTAGAAGGGAAATCGAAGGAAAAGGTAAGTGAACTAACAATGCACTAGCTTAAAGGAACCTATTTAGAAAATAAAAAACAAACCTTTACAACCCCTCTAAGCAATCCACTTTTACTATGGATCACTGTAATTCAGTAAACAGACATCCCCGCCCCCCCCCCAAAAAAAAAAGCACACACACACACAAGCAAACAAAGAAGCAATTAGCCATCACATGCACAGCCTGCCCACTCATGCACTCTATTGCCACTGAATGGCTTCCAATCCAGCTGCAAATCACTGAGTTCTGTGTGAGGGCTCAATATCTCCTCTTTCTTACCTCCATTTCCTATTATTAGTCCACTTAGTTAACCATATTAAATAATACAGACTATCAGGCGCTACTCTTTTTTTTCAAACACATTTACAACTTTTGCACGATTTAAAAAATATATTTTTCCTTTTCTCTGTGACCTCTCCTCTTTTCAATATATATATGGAGGTGTGTCCAGAAAGTAATGAGAATATTTGAAAAATTATTTCAATTGAACAAGGTCTCCTTCAGAGTATGCACCTTGTGAGTGTACACAACGCTCCCAGCAAGATTTCCATTCGTCATAGCATTCCTGGAAGTCTTCGGGTGGGATGGCGTTCAGAGCCTGCCTAATGGCTCTTTGGAGGTTATATATCCACACTACCAAAATGGTGTCTTTTCTCATGTTCTAATCTGGAGTCACGATTTCATAAACAATTGACTTGGTGATTCCTGTTTCCTCTGCAATCATTCTGATAGAGAGCAGTCTGTCAAAAACAGAACAGAATGTGGATGCAGTGAGGTCTGTTCTCAACCATGACCGACGGCTCATGATTGCAGAGGAAACGAGAATCACCAAGTAAAATTGTTCATGAAATCGTGACTCAGGATTTGAACATGAGAAATGACACCATTTTGGTAGTGTGGATAACCTCCAAAAAGCCACTAGGCAAGCTCTGAACGTCATCCCACTTGAAGATTTCCAGGGATGCTATGAGGAATGGAAAAATCACTGGGAGCGTTGTGTACACTCACAAGGTGCATGCTTTTACCCACTTCCCATCCAGTCGCCACAGTTATACTGCAGCAGGTTGGCTCCCCTGGAAGAGCCGCCGTAGCTATACGTCGGTTCACTTTCAGACCACTAGGGGGCGCACAGGACAGCACTAGGGGGCCGATGTGGGTGCCCGGTCGCGATGACCACCTGGCACCTGCAATTACTCCACACAGAGACAGAACAGTGATCTGTCAATGTAAACAGACAGATTGCCGTGCTGCAAGGGGAAAGGAGACCGATCTGTTGTTCATACTTAGTATGAACAACGATCAGTCTCCTCACCCAGGCAATCCCATCCCCCCACAGGTAGAATCACTCCCTAGGACACACACTTAACCCCTTGATCCCCCCCTACTGTTAACCCCTCACCTGCCAGTGTAATTTATACAATAATCAGTGCATTTTTAGGCTGGGTTCACACTTGTGCGGTGCAAATTCCAGCTCTCTTATCACTGCAAAGACATAAGAGCTGTTCAGCAAATCATCTCCGTTTTAGCTGCGAATTTGGAGACCTGGGAGAGGGGAGGGGGGAAGTGTAGTGAGGAGAGGGAGAGAAATCCTGATGAGAACTGAACACATCTGCGAATCAGATGCGTGCCCATAGAAGATAATGGCCCTGAATTCACACCTGAGCCGCACCGCAATGCCTAGAAAACGCACACTTTTTCGGGCAACGCGCAGTGCGAATGCATCGCACATATGTGAACCAGCCTCATTAAAATCAATGTATTTTATAATGTTATGCGAATTGGATGCGGTTTAAGCCGCAACCAATTCGCATAGGTGTGAACGGGGCCTTATAGCACTGATCGCTGTATAAATGTCAATGGTCCCAAAAAAGTGTCAGTGTCCGATCTGTCCCCTACAATGTTGCAGTCCTGATAATAATTGCAGATCACCGTCATTACTAGTAAAAATAAATACAAATTATAATAAAAATGCCAGAAATATAGCCCCTATTTTGTAGACGCTATAACTTTTGTGCAAACTAATCAATATACCCTTATTGCAATTTTATTTTCTTTTTACCAAAAATATGTAGAAGTATACATATTAGCCTAAACTGAGGAAGAAATTTGTTTTTAAAAAAATTTGGGGGATATAAAAATAGTTTTTATTTTTTTAAATTGTCGCAATTTTTTTGTTTATAGTGCAAAAACTAAAAATCGCAGAGGTGATCAATTACCACCAAAAGAGAGCCCTATTTGTGGGGAAAAAAGGACATCAATTTTGGTTTTTGTACAAAGTCGCACGCCCGCGCAATTGTCAGTTAAAACGATGCCGTGCCGAATCGCAAAAAATTGCCTGGTTGTTAAGGGGGTAAATCTTCCGGGGCTGAAGTGGTTAAGGAGACAATGTTCAATTGTAAAATGTCTCAATAAAATAATTTTTTAAACCTCATTCTCATTACTTTCTGGACACACCTCTTATATATACACAGTTTATAAGTCTATCATTATATTCTAATATTCTCTTGCATGAACAGCAATATAAATCCTTATACTATTGGAACAGTTTAATATAATATTTACTATGCATTTTTATTAATCGTGTATATTTATCTCCTTATTTCAATGTATGCATAGCATTTTATGTTAAAAAGTGCAATTCTCAAACATATCTTTCAGACCTACTCTACCATTTTTTTTTAAATATTTGCCGTATGGTTTATATCCATAAGGAATCATGTTTTTTTTTATAACTTCCTACTGTATGTTTGGAGTTTGTATTTTATTTTTAAATGAAAAACATACCATTTTTACCCACCCCACTTTATTCGCCATAGAGCTTGCTCCACATCTGAAGTCATTTGTCGAGAAGCGTGATTGGTGCTCAATTAATTATCTTTTAAAAAAAAAAAAAAAAAAAAAGGACTACACTTTTTCAGAAATATTATTTCTACATTCTTGTCCTTGAAGACTCCACCCACCTACGGGCACCTCTGCTATCCCATGGGCTTTTTTCATCCTATATATCCACTTAAGGAATATGAATATTTGTGATCATTTGGTGCTACCTAAAATGTTCATCCAGGTAATCCTGGAATATACAGTACCATCCATGTTACCGATAACATGCTCTGTTGAATTACCATATTCCTGTACCATTCCATAACCACAGTTTTTTTTAAGCTGGTTCAAAATTAAAAATCACAGTATATATATATAGCTAGCTTATTTCCCCATAGGGACTGTTGTATACAAAGTGCACAATTTAGAGAAAGTTATACTTTCTCCGATATACTGAGCAGGTAATCCTCAGAATCCATGATGTAATCAGTCCATTCTTTGCAGAGATCCATGATTGGGGGTCCTGTTCCACCATATTCTGGAGGAAGGATATTCTCAGAAAAGTGCTGGTGTAGAGTTGGTATGTAATAGCTACCATGCATATGAATCTAAAATAACAGAACAAAACAACTGGTCAGGCTTTATAATAAAGTGCTGGCTTCTTGTGAACTTGTGACCAATTGGAACGATGGTCTATATTACAGTGTTCCTTTTATTCTTATAATAGCTGGATTTTATGGGGGGAAAAGGCAGGATGACGCAGCATGATGTCCAACCCCTTCACACAAATAGGACATATGTCCTTTGGATGAAGTGGTTATAAATCGGGGCCATGGCTGCAGTCATGACCCTGGTATCAAACTTTTTAGCCGGAGATGCTCCATAAAGTGCTGAAAGTTACATAAGAGTTTGAAAAACGTATAAAGAACTTTAGCTTTCCTTCAGGTTAGTCCCAGACAAGTCCCCACAACTATTGCCTATTAGTTGATTTAGCCCTGGCACAAGAAGTCTATGGGGCTGTAATGCACCCGAGTGGCCAGGAAAAGGAAGATTTGTGGCTTGGGATGTAAACAACAGAGGCTTCAGAAGTCAGATCTGGGTAAATATACATCTGAGAATGGGGGTGGGTAGGATCGGTTAGCTGAGGGCAAAGGGGCAAAAACAATAAGTGCACTTATCCTTTTTTTTTTTTTGTATAATCTTTATTTATGGAAGACAGAACATTACAGCACAGGTTTCAAAATCTAAAGGCAAAAACATCAAGTAATGCACCAGTCATTCCCTTTTTTCGTTTTTAGAGTTATACCACAACAAAGGTACAGAAACACTAAGGGCATGTATGACAAAGTCTTACAAGAGAGAGACGGTTAAATCAGTCATAAGCATAAGGGATGCAACAAAAATAAATTCAAGTGACTAGTTAGCGGCGGGGACCCCAGCCACCCAGCGAGCCAGCCGAGTCCCCAATCGCCAGGGTGCGAAATATGAGACAAAATTTCAACCTCCAAAGAGACGTTAATAATCATGCGGCCAGGCCGGCAAGCCTCTCGGACCGGACCAATAGCTCAGAGCATAGCAAATATAGAAGGGTGGATCAGGCGGGCGCGCGCAGGGGGAGGGGGGCGACAGAGCACCTCCAACTAACCTCCCCCCACGACATACCCCCCCCCGGGCCCCCCCTATTCGAGACCCCCCCACTACGGTGACACAAAAGTGTCAGTCCCCCAAACTGTCCAGGGGATCCCGCGGAAGGGGTCTCGTGATAATAAAGTTTCTTGGTCCGCCAAGCCAGCCGGTTCCCCAGCTCCGCACCCGTCACCTAATGCATATCAAGTGGACCGCCCACCAACAGACGGCCCGTACAGACTGAAACCAAAATGTACCGAGAGAGGAAAAAAAAAAAAAAAAAAAAAGGGGGGGGGGGGGGAAGGGAAAAACAAAAAGGGGGGGATACAGACTGAGAAAAGAGAAAGAACAAGGTAGAATAGAACATACCTGGAGTCCCGCGTCCAGCTCCGCCTCCGCCCCGGGCCCCGCCAGCCTCTCAACATATATTTTGTATCTAGAGGAAAAAGAAGAGGAGAACCACCCGACCCAACTCCCACCATCAGCTGGACCACTGTGGTATTCCCAAAACGTTTCAGCCCATTGCTCCCACCTGAGAACCTCGAGCCCGCCCTTTAAGGGACGGATCCGCGAGCTCCAACAGGGCCACATCCAAGCTGGAGGACACGTGGCCGGGGTCCAGGACATATGCATCCCAGGTGGACCAGGTAGCAGAGAAGCGGTCCCGAGTACCCCTGCAGGTGGCAATCCAGTCCTCCGCCTCCCTGATGTCACCCACCCTACGACGCCAATCCTCCCTGCCTGGAATTTGCGGACGCCTCCAGTATATGGGAAGCAACCGCTTAGCCGCATTCAGGAAATGAGGCAGTACCCCCTTGCTGTACCGGCTTACCGGCATGGGAGGAACGTGAAGCAGGAAGTGAACCGGGGAGAAAGGGACGCCAATACCCGTTATCTCTTTGATTTGGGCCTTAACGTCCTCCCAGAAGGGTTTAATCACCGGGCAGTCCCACCATATGTGCAGAAGGGTGCCCCTATGACCGCAACCCCTCCAGCATCGATCTGACATAGATGGGTAAATCCTGGCAAGATCCGCCGGTACACGGTACCAGCGTAGCAGTAGTTTGTAATTTGTTTCCTGCGTCTTGGAGTCAATAGAGCTAGACCGAGCCAGTTGGTAAAGAGAAGACAGTTGGTTAGCCGAAAAGACCAGCCCCAGATCCCTTTCCCAGGCCCTGATGTACGCAGGTTTCATTACTGAGGCCGTGGAACCGAGCAGGCGGTAGAGCTCAGAAATCATATGCGGGACCGGTTCTTCCGCTACAAAGAGACGTTCAAAGGGCGTAAGGTTGGAGATATCTCTTATGGAATTCCCCTGAGCCTTAAAAAAGTGGTGGAGTTGTCTATGGCGCCAAAAGTCCATAGGGAATCTCCCCCTACGGTCTCTAAGGGCAGCCAAAGAGAGTAGCTTACCATCCTGTAGAAGTTTTCCACAACTGGCACTACCCTCATCTACCCAAGGGCCAAAAAAGGCCGTCTGTTCCCCAGGTGGGAACCATAGGTAGCCTCCCAGGGGGGCCAATGGGGAGACAGGGGGCGCCATCGGAAGAGTGGCGTTGAGGCGATCCCAGGACCGGAGGGCCTGAACCGTCAACGGAGAAACAAAATCAGACAGTCCCCTGTGCTCCCGGGCCAACCACGGGGCATAGGATAGGTTCCTGCCCGCCATATATTTTTCAAGGGAGACCCAGAGTTTGGATTTAGTGTGAAAGCGCCAGTCAAGAATCCTCTGGAGGACGATAGCCCTATAATACCGCTGTATATCCGGAAGGCCCAGACCCCCCGCGTCCCTCGGTCGGCCCAACAGTCGGAGCGCAATTCTTGGCCTCTTATTATTCCACACAAAGGTCGAGATCAAGCTGGACATCTGTGTGAAAAAACACCTAGGCAAGGACATGGGTATCATTTGCAAGTAGAACAGTATGCGTGGGAGAATATTCATTTTTATGATACTAAGTCGCCCCATCCAGGTGAAGGCTGTCTTGGTCCATAGGGCCAGGTCATTCTTCACAGTTGCAATCAAGGAAGGGAAGTTAGTCGCGTACAGAGTGTCAAACCTATCCGTCAGCCGTATACCCAAATATTTTAAGGACGATTTAGCCCAAGTGAAGGGGAAAGCAGTTTGAAGTCTGCCCGCCAGGGATGGCGGCAACTGGATGGGCAGTAATTCTGACTTGGCATAATTGATCTTGAAATTTGAGAGTGACCCAAAGTGTTGAAGTTCCCGCATCAGATTAGGCAAAGAGATCAGGGGATCCGTCAGGTGGAAGAGCACATCATCGGCGTACGCCAAAAGTTTGTGCTCTGTATGACCCACCGTCAGTCCTTTGATATCAGTGTTCGCCCGTATAGTGCGTAGAAACGGTTCCAGCACCAGGGCGAACAAAAGAGGTGAAAGAGGACACCCCTGCCTCGTGCCATTTCTGATCAAGAATCTAGGGGAGAGAAAGCCATTGACCTTGACCTGTGCACTCGGGTCCGAGTACAAGGCCATGATCCATGCCAACATATGCCTGCGCAAGCCCAGGGCCTCCAGTACAGCGCGCAAGTAAGTCCAGTCCACCCGATCGAAAGCTTTCTCCGCATCGGTGGACAGGATCAGGTAGTGGGGGGGATCAGGAGCAGCACGAGCCCAATGAATAAGGTGTATGGCCCTGATGGAGTTGTCCCTAGCCTCTCGGCCCGTGACAAACCCCGTCTGGTCCGGGTGGACAATGAGTGGGATTAGGTGTTTTAGCCTAGACGCAAGAATTTTAGCAAGAATTTTTATATCTACGTTGAGAAGGGATATGGGCCTGTAGCTCTGGGGCATGGTGGGGTCCTTCCCCTCCTTGGGAATGACAGTGATGTGGGCCAGCAGGGCCTCACCAGGGATCGCACTCCCTTTTGCTATAGAATTAAAATAACTGCACATCGACTCCGATAGCAGGGGTAGAAACTTTTTGTAGTAAGCCTTGGTGAACCCGTCAGGTCCAGGGCTCTTCCCATTAGGCAAGGACTTCACCGTAGCTCCGAGCTCAACAGGCGTAATAGGGGATTCCAGCATGGAACACTGGTCGTCAGTCAGCGGGGGAAGGCCAGCTGCGGTCAGGTAAGTTCTGATGTCAGACAGTCTCTCGGTCTGGGTCCTAGGGGTCTGCGTTGAATCTAGGTTATAGAGGGTGGCATAATAGTCTCGGAACCCAGAGGCAATCTGGGAAGATCTGACCGCGAGTTCACCCGAGGGGAGGCGCAGCTTCTGTACATACGTGAGCGCGCGTTTCTTCCGGAGGGCTCTGGCCAACATGCGGCCACATTTGTTGCCGTGTTCATAATATTTATGCGACAGGTATCGTAGTTGTTTACGTGCCTGCCGGTCTAATAAGCGCAAGAACAATATTCTCAACTCTGTCAGATTTCCAAGAGCCTCCGGGTCCCCTCCTTGTTTATGTGCAAGTTCCGCCTGCCGTAGCGCCTGAAGAACCCTAGTGAAGTCCGCTTGTCGGGCCTTCTTAAGTCTAGCGCCCTGAGAGATCAGCTCACCCCGTATCACCGCTTTATGACCCTCCCAGATAACCCCTTCATTCATACCTTCCGTGGTATTTTCCTTGAAATAGTGGGACAGGACGTCCGTGACTCCGGAGACCGCGGCCGCGTCATCCAGCAGGGATTCATTCAGGCGCCATGACCAGGCCCTACGGGTGCCCTGAGGCAGGGCCAAAGTGGCCGTCACCGGGGCATGGTCCGAAATAGTTATATTCCCGATGGACGAGGCCTGCAGCAGCTCCAGAGCCAAGTGGTCCACACATATCAGGTCAATGCGGGTATAGACATCGTGGACCTTTGAGTAATAGCTGTAATCTCTATCAGAGGGGTGAAGCAGTCGCCAGCTATCCAGAAGGCGATGGGACTGTAGGGATTTGCGGAAATGTTTAAGGAAGGCGTGAGAGTGTGAGGGGCGTTGGTGCGAGGTGTCAAGTTGGGGGTTAGGGCTCACATTAAAGTCTCCACCTAAGATCAGAGGACCTTCTCTAAAGTCTGTCAGGCTGTCCAGAGCACTGTCTAGAAACGTAAGCTGATTGGAATTAGGGGCATATATCGTAGCTACTGTAAGCTTTTGGCCCGCTACGACCCCTTTCAGGAAAACATATCTTCCCTGGGGATCAACCTTACTCTCAATGACCTGAAGGGGGCAGGACTTATGAATTGCGATAGCCGTGCCTCTAGATTTCGAGACCGGTGAGTTGCTCAAGAACCACTGATTATAAAGATGGGTGGGCAATTTAGGAGTTGACTGGGGGGTAAAATGCGTTTCTTGCAAAAGAACCACATGTGCTCCTGACCGCTTCAGTTCCCACCAAAGTTTACTACGTTTGCAGGGGGAGCAGAGACCACGTACGTTATAAGAAATTACCTTTAACGATGCCATGGGAAGTCTGTGATGTAGTCGAGTCGCGTAGCATGACTGCAGGCGCAGGGCGGAAGACGGAGCCGGAGGCAGATCCTATAAAGAGGCATGGAGGAGAAGAAGAGAAAAGAGGAAAAGGAAAAAAAAAAAAAAAAAACAGAAGGGAGGGAAGAAAAAACAGTGAGAGACAGGGTAACACACATAAGGCACAAAAAACGGCAATGGTAACAATACCATGACATAAAATACCTGGGGGGCAGGCGTCGGGCTCAGCCCTACAGGAGGGGAGCGCCCGAGGCCCATCCTCATTTCCAAACAAGGAAGTATACCTAAAAAGGTACGGTCTACGTGGGGAACGTGGACCAACACTGGAGGGAAGGGTGTGGGGGTCAGTCCCCATCCACCGCCATGTACTAACAAGTAGGCAGCATGCAAGGGGGGATAAGGTTCTACAAAAAACAAAAAAAAAAAAAAAAAAAACCAAAAAAAACCTGAAAAACCCTGAGGAGCAAAGTGCAAATTTGAAAGGTAAGTAAGTAAAAAAAAATAGTGAACGAGTCCAAGGTATCCGGGAAGTGAGCGCGTCGGGACAGGACCGGGGCCAAAGCTTCAAGTCTCTCCAATAAGGACAACGACAGGGGCCTATGATCAGTCACCGCTATAAAGGCAATAGGTCCAGTTGGAGGGCGAACAAACATTAACACACTGAATGGCCAGGTCTCAGTTCCAGGTACCAGCGTAATTAGAGGGCCCGGGCCTCCCTCAGAGAGCAGTTAGGATACCAGTATCTGAAGGAAACAGACCCTTCAGAAAGTCAAAAAACAAAAACAAAAAAAACAGGTCAGGGGAGGGGAGCTGCCACTCAGTGTCGCTGCGACACAGGACCTGAAGGAGAGGCAGATGTAGGGCGCCTGCGATTTCTCCTGCGACTCTTGCGGGTAGGTGGCAGCCAGGGCTGAGGGAGCTGCACGTCAGGGTGATCCTGCGGGGCCCTCCAGTCCGGAAAGTCGACTGGCTCCAGACCCAGGGTGCTCAGAAAGTGTGGGAGGTCGTCCTTGGTGCGCAGCGTGGCATGTCTGCCCTCTTTGGATGCTTGCAAGTAGAAGGGAAATCCCCAGCGATAAGGCAGACCTGCCTTTTGGACTGCTTCCAGCAGGGGGCGGAGAGCCCTACGTTGCATGAGGGTTCTCCTGGAAATGTCCTGGTAGAAGTAAAGGTGGGCCCCATCGAAGTCAAAGTATGGCTTCCCACGCATTTTTTGCATGATCTTATCTTTCAGTGTATACTTGTGGAGCTTGCATATGACATCTCTAGGGTTGTCCACATCTTGAGAGGGCGGTCTGAGGGCTCTGTGAGCACGGTCAATCTCTATGGGTGCAGTAGCAGGCAGGCCTAAAATCTCTCTAAATACATCCTCCAGAGTAGGGACAATATCCTTAGGTGCTGTTGCTTCAGGCAGACCTCTTATGCGGATGTTCGCACGCCTGCTGCGGTTCTCAAAATCATCCAACTGACACAGCAAAGTCTCAATTTTTTGATCCTGGGCGCAGCACCTGGCTTGAAGCATAGAGATGACAGGCAGGGCCTCATCAAGTTTCTGCTCCATTGTTTCCATCCTAGCCCCCAAGTGGTTAGTGTCAGCCTTGAGCTGGGCAATGTCCTCCCTGAAGGCCCTCTCCACCCTGGTTGTAAACTTTTCCAGGTCCTCTCGAGTAGGGAGGGACCAGATATGGCGTCTTATGTCCCTGTCCCTGTCTCCCATGAAATCATTCATATCAGGGCTCTGGTCAGGGGGGGCTGAGGGTCCCGGGGAGAGTGGAGGGGCATTGTCACTCACCATCTGCGAAGAGGGTATCTGGGAGTCCTCAAGCAGCTGCTGCTGCCGTGTCAATGCTTTCTGAGCAGCCTTAGCTGCCTTGGATGATTTTGGCGTCGGCGCCATCTTGGAGGCCTCCTGTCCCGTACCGCGGGACCCGCTGAAGAAGGCATCCAGCTGCTCCTGTCGGGACCCGTCCGCTCTCGGTTGCTGGGAGAGCGCCCGCCGTCCCTGAGACATGTTTCCCGGCGTTCCGGGAGTGATATCTCCCCTTAGTATCGCTGATTATGCGGCGGTGGGTAAGGAGCTAGAGAGACACGCGTCCTCACTCCTCCATAGCCAGGCCACGCCCCCCATTGCACTTATCCTTTTAAAGTCCTGGTACCCAACAAGTGGCTGTGGGAAAGCCGATTTGTGGGTACACTTGGGAGATTTCTAACGGATAGGGAGCACTGATGGGGGCTGTGACTGAGTAGGGCAGGTGTAACTGATTGGCCAAGGAAGCTGCTGTGATGATTGGACACACTTCGTTTTCTTTTTGTCCAGCATGCAGAGTAAAAACAAGAAATTTACCCCATCCCCACAAGCAAGGGGATTTCTCCCTGCTGAGTCATTGTATTCTGGGACTCTCCGCTGTTAGAATACACTGAGCATCGTCTGCAAGCACTGATCGATAAACGTTTTCCAGCCTTACCGATTGACTTCTGTCAAACAGATCGGGCCACACACAGGTTTAAATTCGTCCGGTCGCTACTTGAGCCGTTTAAACCCACCTTAAAGAATATGTAAACCCAACATTTCATATTCCTGATATGTGCCTGCTGTACCATGTTAAGGTGCATCTCATAAAAATAGAATATCAAAAAGTTAATTTATTTCAGCAATTCAAAAAGTGAAATTCAAATTTTATATAGGATGTTACACACAGAGTGATATATTTCAAGCATTTCTTTTTAATTTTAACGATTATGGCTTACAGCTAGTGAAAACCCAAAATTCAGTATCTCAGAAAATTAGACTATTACATAGGACCAATAAAAAAAGATTTTCAATACAGAAATGTTGGCTTAGTGAAAAGTATATCCATATACAGTATAGTATGCACTCAATACTTGGTCGGGGCTTCTTTTGCATTAATTACTGCATCAATGCGGCGTGGCAAGGTGATCAGCCTGTGGCACTGCTGATGTGTTATGGAAGCCCAGGTTGCTTTGATAGCGGCTTACAGCTCATCTGCATTGTTGGGTCTGGTGTCTCATCTTCCTCTTGACAATACCCCACAGATTCTCTATGGGGTTTAAAGTCAGGTGAGTTTGCTGGCCAATCAAGCACAGTGATACCATGATCATTAAACCAGGTATTGGTACTTTTGGCAGTGAAGGCAGGTGACAAGTCCTGCTGGAAAATGAAATCAGCATCTCCATAAAGCTGGTCAGCAGAGGGAAGCATGAAGTGCTCTAGAATTTCTTGGTAGAGGGCTGCGCTGACTTTGGACTTAAAACACAGTGGACCAACACCAGCAGATGACATGGCTCCCCAAATCCTCACAGACTGTGGAAAATTTTGCATTTTATTTGGAAAACGAAGGTCCCAGAGTCTGGAGGAAGAGTGGACGCACAGAATCCAAGTTGCATGAGGTCCAGTGTGAAGCTTCCACAGTCAGTGATGATTTTGGGAGGCATGTCATCTGCTGGTGTTGGTCCACTGTGTTTTATCAAGTCCAAAGTCAGCGCAGCCCTTTACCAGGAAATTCTAGAGCACTTCATGCTTCCCTCTGCTGACCAGCCTTATGGAGATGCCGATTTCACTTTCCAACAGGACTTGTCACCTGCCTTCACTGCCAAAAGTACCAATACCTGGTTTAATGATCATGGTATCACTGTGCTCGATTGGCCAGCAAACTCGCCCGACCTAAACCCCATTGAGAATCTGTGGGGTATTGTCAAGAAAAAGATGACACCAGACCCAACAATGCAGATGAGCTGAAGGCCGCTATCAAAGAAACCTGGGCTTCCATAACACCTCAGCAGTGCCACAGGCTGATCGCCTCCATGCCACGCCGCATTGATGCAGTAATTCATGCAAAATGAGCCCCGACCAAGCATTTAGTGCATACTATACTGTACATACACACATACTTTTCAGTAAGCCAACATTTCTGTATTAAAAATCTTTTTACTGGTCTTATGGAATATTCAAATTTTCTGAGATGCTGAATATTTGAGTTTCACTTTTTGGATTGAATTACTGAAATAAAATTTACTTTTTGACGATATTCTAATTTTATGAGATGCACATGTACTTGTATGAGAAAGTATCCTGTTGTCTTTGTATCGCTCCCTTTGTGTAAAATCACTGGTGTTCCTGCCAGCCCCTCTGCTTTCCTATCAAGAACTGAACACACTTTGGTCAGTTCTCCAAATATGCTGGAAACTCAGCCAGTTCTCCTCCAAAAATCAAACTTGCTCTGACACCCCTCCCCCCCCCCCAGCCATTCACCGGCAAGTTCAGTGTGCTGCTGTTCCTCCTCCTCCAGCTCCTATACAGTGGAGAACGCAGGGAATTTGATCACTTATACAAAGAAAAAAAGAAGGGGGGGCAATAAGGTATTTATAATGTTTATCTATACACTAATGTTTTGCCTTTCATTTCTATTTTAAACTGAATTTGTTGTTTTACAAGTAGGGTTGCCACCTCATCCCTTTAAACCCAAACACATATGAATTACACAGGTTCTGAGGCTAATTTAATGCAGATAAGGCGCCAAAAGTGTGTTTAATTACCACCTTAATCAGTCACAGAACCTGTGTAATTCATATGTGTTCGGGTTTAAAGGGATGAGGTGGCAACTCTATTTACAAGGTAAGTGTTTACAATCACTTTAACAATGTGGATGTTTGCACCAAATAGCACTATGGGGTTGATTTACTAAAACTGGCGAGTGCAAAATCTGGTGCAGCTGTGCATAGAAACCAATCAGCTTGCAGGATTGTCAAAGTTTAATTGAACAGTCTGAAGTTAGAAGCTTATTGGTTTCTATGCACAGCTGCACCAGATTTTGCACTCTCCAGTTTTACCAAATCAACCCCTATGTCTGGATTTGCTTGTCTAAAGTTCCCCTTGCTTTGTACATACAAATTTCTGAATGTGTCTCTTAGTTGAGTATAATTATTTTCTAAAAGAACACTTTTAGTTTTAAAATTACTAAAACATTTACAAAGATCTCTTCTGCAATAAATAATTCTTACATACCTGTTTGTAATCTTCTTCACAACGTACAATGAGCCGCACATGTGCAGCTCAGTGTACAATTCTAGCATCAGCTGATGAATAAACTCCTGTGCATGCGTGGGAGTCACATCATACATTTTGTAAAAAAAGGTAGGCGGGCGCTAAAGGGGCTTTTTTTTTATACTGTAATTCAAAGTGTCCTTTTTATTAACCCCCAATTGTCGGTACCACAGTGACCGGTGGTTAACCGCTTGCCGACCGTATAACTAACATACACGGCGGCAAGGCGGCTCTCCTGCACAGGATCACGTACCTAGTATGTGATCCTTCACTTCTGGGTATGGGGCATGCATGCTCGCCCCCGGTGACTGGCTCTCGCTGTGATTATACACAGCGGAAGCCGATCTGCTGGTAACGCGGACTCGATGTCCGCCGGCACCCGCCGATTTTTAGGCAGAAAGCCAGAACGGCGATCTGCCTATGTAAACAAGGCAGATGGCCATTCTGTCAGTAGGGATTGCATTGGTCCGGTGTTCCTGCAAAGCAAGGACATGGATCAATGTCTTCCCCTAGTCAAAGCACCTCCCGCACAGTACACAAGCAATGGTTAAGCACATAGTTAACCCCATGTTCGCCCCTGATCTAAACCCCTTCCCAGCCAGTTTCATTAGTACAGCGACTGATCACTGTATTAGTGTCACTGGTCCCCAAAAAGTGTCAGAGGATGTCCAAATTTGTGTACCGCAAGATAGTCCCGCTATAAGATCGCTTATCACTGTCAATTTTTTTTTAGTTTATAGCGCAAAAAATAAAAAAACGCAGAGGTGAATAAATACCACCAAAAGCTAGCTCTATTCGTGGGGGAAAAAAGGACATCAATTTTATTTGTGTACAGCGTCGCACGAATGCGCAATTGTCAGTTAAAGTAACGCAGTGCCGTATCGCAAAAAAATGTCCCGTCATGAAGGGGGGGTAAATCTTGGATCTCACAGCACAATGATCACTGCGGGAGACGAGCACAGCAATGATTGTGCCTTGGGAAGCTCCGATCTCCCTGTCACAGCAGCTCACACAGCTGTGAAATGCAAACAGGGAAAAAAGTTTAATTCTAATGCCGCGTACACACGGTCATTTTTAATGTCATTTAAAAAAACGACGTTTTTCTCGACGTGATTTTTCATGTTTCCTCTCAAGCCTGCCTTGCATACACAGGTTCATTAAAAAAAACACTCAAGCAAAGCGCAGTGACGTACAACACGTACGACGGCACTATAAAAGGGGAAGTTCCGTTCGGATGACGCCACTCTTCATGTTAGTAAAGTTTGTTGAGCGACAATTCGCGCTTTTCAGCCTTGTGCTTTTCAGTCCGTTACAGCGTGATGAATGTGCTATCTCCATTACAAACGCTAGTTTTACCAGAACGAGCGCTCCCATCTCATACTTGATTCTGAGCATGCGCGGTTTTTTTCCCCTCGTAAAAGCATACACACTACCGTTTTTCACGACGTTGTAAAAAACGATGTGAAAAAATAGAGCAGGTTCTAATTTTTTAGGCCATTTTTCACGTCGGTAAAAATGCTCTGGAGCCTACACACGATCGTTTTTAATGCCCATTTTTAAAAATGGCATTTTTAACGTCATGAAAAACGATTGTGTGTACGCAGCATAAGTGTTCATGTAAAAATAACACTTTGAATAAACAGTAATAAAAGCCCCTTTAGCACCCCCTTACATTTTTACAGTTTTCACAAAATTAACCCCTTCACTGCTGTCTGATCACTGCTTGCATGCAACGGTATCTGTCTGCAGACTGGAAATATGTGACTGCCACTTACTGGAGTTGTGTCTATTGGTTGTTACATTAAAGGTAGATTTAAAAAATAAAAAGTGGGGGAGGTCACATATTTCCTGTCTAGAGTAGAACTCCAGTCTGCAGCCAGACCCCTCTCAAAAGAGCAGCAAAAAAAAAGAGAAAGCAAGTATTAGTTGCTGCAGAGCCAGCTTTAAAGTGAACCTGTTGTTTTGTCCTCCATAGGCAAAGCACAGGTTCACTTAGAAGTAATATTTCAGCATAGGTACACTGAGAAGAACTAGAAAATAAAATTTACAAATATTTTATAAAATTTTATTGCCTTGCTCTACAGCATGAAAAACAGTTAAAAAGGTGGCGTTACACATTAAGTTTTAAGGTTTTGGTACCAAACCATAGTGAATATATACCGTACATATATATTTTAGCTTACTTACCCGTTCTTTGATCTTGTCAGGTAGGAACGGCCTGATTAAGGCATATACTGGGTAGAAGAATAAAGGCTCGTTTATGAAGTGTATTCCACGAACTTTAAGAGGGAAAGAGTCCTGAAAAAAACCCAAAATGCTTTACAAGATCTCAAATCAACTTCTAATTATAATACACACAGATTCATGTACCCATGTGCTGACCAAAGACCACAAAAATATATTTTTTATACAAAATATGCTCAATATATAATTGTAAACAACTATGCATCAAACATTAACAGCGCTTCGCAGGTTAGGTGAAAACCTGTGGATGATAAGGATTCTTATCATACAGTAATATAATATGCAACATATAAACACATATAAGTCCAATGCATGCAATTAGAATAATTGAAAAAAAGAGAGAGAAAAAGTCCACTTCTCCAATCCTCTCATCTGCCGGTATTAACACTATATATGTTGTTGCTCTGGCTCCTTATATGGGGAAACACACTATCAGTTCAACAGTTCATTCACTATGAATGTGCAACAGATTCATCTTAGAGGAACCCAGAAACTGTAGCTTGAAAGGACACTTCACCATTAGATGCAATGCAGCTCCCTTAGGAGATCTACTCACCAGACTTCCGAACACAGATAGCCTTAGTCACTCCTCTAAGTGGGTGGTTGTAAGCTCTTCATAGAGAGGGTTTCTCCTTGGATGAGCGGTGTCCCTGATCAGTGGATTTCAGCGTGCAGCAATGCGGGCATATAAATGTGAGGGGAAACCGAACATAGTGTAAAACCCTTTTTTATTGTAAATAGATAGACCCCCCGTTTACAAGCATGCTTACAAGATTAAAAGATGTTAAAAACATGTCTCATACTGTTGATACATCATGCTCACTCGAAACCAGGGATCCTGCCAATCGGTGGCTTGCTCGAGTGAGTCCCGGGAAGATGATCGCCTGTATGGACAGATGAGTCACGTGGTCACGCCCTGACGCGTTTCGTGATTGGTTCACGTCTTCAGAGGGCGACTCTGAAGACGTAAACCAATCACGAAACGCGTCAGGGCGTGACCACGTGACTCATCTGTCCATACAGGCGATCATCTTCCCGGGACTCACTCGAGCAAGCCACCGATTGGCAGGATCCCTGGTTTCGAGTGAGCATGATGTATCAACAGTATGAGACATGTTTTTAACATCTTTTAATCTTGTAAGCATGCTTGTAAACGGGGGGTCTATTTACAATAAAAAAGGGTTTTACACTATGTTCGGTTTCCCCTCACATTTATATGCCCGCATTGCTGCACGCTGAAATCCACTGATCAGGGACACCGCTCATCCAAGGAGAAACCCTCTCTATGAAGAGCTTACAACCACCCACTTAGAGGAGTGACTAAGGCTATCTGTGTTCGGAAGTCTGGTGAGTAGATCTCCTAAGGGAGCTGCATTGCATCTAATGGTGAAGTGTCCTTTCAAGCTACAGTTTCTGGGTTCCTCTAAGATGAATCTGTTGCACATTCATAGTGAATGAACTGTTGAACTGATAGTGTGTTTCCCCATATAAGGAGCCAGAGCAACAACATATATAGTGTTAATACCGGCAGATGAGAGGATTGGAGAAGTGGACTTTTTCTCTCTCTCTCTCTCTCTCTCTCTCTTTTTCAATTATTCTAATTGCATGCATTGGACTTATATGTGTTTATATGTTGCATATTATATTACTGTATGATAAGAATCCTTATCATCCACAGGTTTTCACCTAACCTGCGAAGCGCTGTTAATGTTTGATGCATAGTTGTTTACAATTATATATTGAGCATATTTTGTATGAATTTTATGATGTTATAATAGCTGCTGCATTACAGAAGAACCTAGATTTTTTTTGTCCATTGAGCGCTAGGATCAGAGGCACCTTAGGGAGTTTTTCTGATATTTATTACCAAAATATATTTTTTGTTTTAAACTTCAAACTAACATGTAGTTCAAGTTAAAGAGGATTTTCACCCTAGAGAGAAAAAAATTAAAAATGTAAAAAAAGTTAGCAGCTACAAATACTATAGCTGCTGACTTTTTTTTTACGTTAAACAAAGGTTTTTATTGCTCAAAGGGTGCATACATGTGAAGTATATTTTGCATATAAACTTGGTAACTGATACATTGAGAATCATACTTGAGGTAGGTAAGGCAACAGATTCATTATCATTGTCATGTGAGCGTGCTCTACAAGAATACATTGCAGATCCAAAGACTTCCTAGGAAAACCTATGTCTGAGCATTCATTTCTGACTGATATGGTCTTGTTATGTACAGGTACTCGACTCTTGAAGCCAGCGGTCCCATATCTTGTTATATTTATTGGGGCATCCCCTGTTGATATATATACATTTCTTGTATGGCAGGGTATTATTCACTTCTATTTTCCATTCTACTATTTTGGGAGGTGTTTGTCTCATCCATTTTTTAGCAATGACTTTCCTGGCTGAAAACAGTGTCTCATGAAGAAATGTTTTAGTGTATTTATCTATTGTGTCTGGTAACATTCCCAGAAGGCATTGTTTGGGGTCTAATGCAAGGGGATAGCTGCTGACTTTTAATAAAAAGACACTCACCTGTCCAGGGATCCAGTGCTGTCCTCACCCGGGCCAGTTCGTCACCGTTCTTCGGGTCCCCGCGCCAGAATGTTTACTGTGGGAATCTATCTGTAACTCCTTGCAGCTTCACAGCCGGCTTTCCAATACACATGCATGTGCGGCGCTGCCTTTTGTGAATGGTCCCACAGCCTTCTGAGACATGCAACATGTCCCAAAAGGCTGTGGGCCAAGAGTGCTTTTATTTTATTTATTTTTTAAATGGTCAAGGAGGCTGGAACTAAAGTTTCCATCATTCTTCAGTCTAAGGAAGAGAAACGGGTGCATGCTGGGAGCTCAGACTCCATCTTAGAGACTGAAAGAAGGAACCAGCCATCAGAGCATATGTTGGACTAAAATCTGCATCCGCTTGCATCTCCTAAACGCAGCATTGCTGGTGGTGAGCGGCTGGTGTCGGTCCTCCACCTGTAATGTGCAGGGACACTGTGATACAAGTGGACTGCACTGTAAAGGGGCACTGCAATGATTACAGTGCAGTCCCCTTTATATTACAATGTCCCAGTCCTATTGTGGCCATACAATGCTAGTACTGTCTGTCTCCTATTGTGCCCACACTGCCCAGTGACACTGACCTGCTCTCTCTCCCCGGTGGTGCGGGTACAGCGTGACTCTCTGGTGGTGCGGGTACAGCGTGACTCTCTGGTGGTGCGGGTACAGCGTGGCTCTCTCTCTGGTGGTGCGGGTACAGCGTGGCTCTCTCTCTGGTGGTGCGGGTACAGCGTGGCTCTCTCTCTGGCTTCCCCCAGCACAGTCCTCTCTTTTTCCTTTAGTAGTCACTCAGCTTCTTCCTGGGTTCCAGGCTCTCACTCTTTCCCCCAGCAAAGTGCATGCTGGGGGCTGAAGTCTGCTGCCTGTGGACAACAATGGGGCTTACAATCCTCCAGTACTACATGTCCCATGATGCACTGCTAGCCTCTTCTGATTGACCCTCCACTGTGGCCAATGGGGACAGAAGCAAATCGGAAACAAGCTGAGCAGCCAGATAAGATGAGAGCCGCGCTCTGCAGACAGGAGAAGGGGGGGCGAGCGGGGGAGATACGCTGGACATCCGCAGCTCGCCTCACCCTTGTCACAGCACGGCCGCTTGTGTTCACTGGCGGACTGCACGGCACCGCCTCCACATAGCGACCTCTCCTCCGCTCCTCCCACCACCATCAGCAGCCGGCCTTGCATGCAGCGCAGAACATCAGCGGCTGGCCCTGCATGTCGGAACCCGCAGCCGGCCCTGCATGTCACAGCCAGACATGCGGCCCGGAGGCCCCCGGCCCACCAGGCAAATGCCCGGTCCGCCCTATGGCCAGTGTGGGCCTGCTGTGGTACCTTGCAATTTGACGCAGTGTGTTTTTCAAAAGTAGTGCATGCACTACTGTGTGGTCGGTGTGATTTCAGCCCTTTCAAATGAATGGAAAAAAAAAAATCACACTCAGTGGATTGCATGGGTGTTAACTGGCTGCCAGACCTCCATATATCACTCTCAGAGACAACCAAACAGTCATTTTGCTTTGTTTTGTTTTTGTTTATTTGGGGGATATAACTTGGTTGGGGAAAGGGGATATGGGATGCCCATAGAACAGATCACTTTTCCATCATAGTTAAAGAATTATTGAATGAATTGAGCTTTGAAGAACTGATGGACTCTAACATTCACAGTCACTTCCCCTGCATCAACTCCTGTAGGCCGCTACTCCTTCTCTGCACCAACTCCTGCAGACTATTATGCCGCGTACACACGATCATTTTTCTCGTCTGGAAAAATTACATTTTTTCTCTTTGACGAGAAAAGCGACCGTGTGTGGGCTTTTGGTCATTTTTCCAGACGAGAAAAAATTAGAACATGCTCTAAATTTTTCTCGTCGTGATTCACAGCATTTTTTTTCCGCGCCAATTTTCCTATAGGGAAACACTGCCGGGGAGCCTACACACGGTCGTTTTTCTCGACCAAGAGAAAAAATGACGGGAAAAACGGCCGTGTGTAGGGCATGACTCCCAGGACTTTTCTCCTCCTGCACAAAACTTCACTGTGTAATGCTAGTTTCTCGGCCCCATCTTCACACTACACCAGGGATGACTCTGAATGGTCCCAGGCGCTTGCTGAATTGTTAGTAGGCCAGGGGCCTGCATTATCCCTTCTTGCGGCCTAGCGTTTAGCAGCTTTAGAAAGTTGGTGGACTACCGATCCCAGTTAGCCCGACTTGCAAATCCTGTGCCCACAGGCCACATCAATTTGACACAAAACCTTTACAGTCTCCCCTCTGGCCTTGCACCCAGCTTCTGTGGCATGCCTCCTCCAGATATCCACTGTCTCACTCACCGACCTTCTCCTTCCCAGAGTCCATGGTGAAGAACTTAACCGGACATGCGTACCGACTGCTTCTCCAGCCCCTCTGTTCCAGGACACCTTGTCCATGACCGTGTAAGGACGAGGCTCCCTCCCAGCTCCTGGGCTCCTCCGCCGAGGCGCGCACCCCCCCCCCCAGATGGGGATGGGCCTTCTGCTGCGATCTAACACTCCATTATTCACTTCACTCAGCCGCCAACTCCCCTCCAGTGGGCTGGACTAGGGATGAGCTCGGTGTTCGAGTCGAACGCATGTTCGACTCGAACATCGCCTGTTCCGCGAAACCAGAACTTTGTGGGCCGTTCGCGCCAAATTCGTGTGACGCAAACGGCCCACAATGCACTGCGCCATCGCAGTGCATTGCCGGCGCTGTGATTGGCCAAGCATGCACTGTGACCCTGCATGTTTGGCCACTCACAGCGCCGGCAGCGAGGAGAGCCATAATTGGCCACAGGCAGGATGCCTGTGGCCAATTATAGCTCAGGTGGGTTTAGTACACGCCCCACACTATAAAAGGCCGCCAGCGCGGCGGCCTTGTGTGGTGTGTTCCGGCGTGCAGGGAAAGAGCTAGATAGGCAGGGACAGTGTGTTGACTGTGTTCTTTTCTCAGGCATCTGCAGGAGTTAGTGGGTGTTGTGTGCCTCCAGCGCAGTATACATCTGTATATACACTTTATTGCTGTTCTCTAATACAGGCATCTGCAGGAGTTAGTGGGTGTTGTGTGCCTCCAGCACAGTATACACCTGTATTTACCCGTTATTGCTGTTCTCCAATACAGGCATCTGCAGGAGTTACTGGGTGTTGTGTGCCTCCAGCACAATATACACTACCCAATTGCTGGTTTTCCCATCTCCCTGCAGGCCATTACTATGTCTGGAAGGCCAACAAGGAGAGGCAGACAGTCACGAGCCAATAAAAGAGGGCAAGCAGGCTCTGTGTCTAGAGACAACAGTGCTGGTCGTGGATGCGGTGCATCGTCATCAGCACGTGGCCATGGGACACGCGTGTCCTTTTTTTCGGCAGCTGGACGTGTTGAGCCGCATCATGCCGAAGACTTGGTAGAGTGGATGACCAAGCCCTCCTCATCCTCATCATCCTCTCTCACCCAGGCTCAGGGTACTGGCAAAGCAGCTGCCAACGCGTCCTCTTCCCTCGTATCAATGTCATCATCAGTCACTCCTTCCCTAGACCCACCATGTCCTCCTGAGGAGTCCCCCGAACTGTTTGAGCACAGTGTTGGGTACATGCTCTAGGAGGATGCCCAGCGTTTTGAAGGGTCTGATGATGATAACCAGCTAGAGGAAGGCAGTAGCGTGAGCGCAGAGAGGGGATGCTCAAGAAGGACAGCAATCTGGCAGTCATGTTCCAGCAGCTGCAGCATACTGCCAGATTGGCTCCAGTGATGAGGAGGGAGGGGATGATGAGGTCACTGACTCCACGTGGGTGCCTGATAGGAGAGAGGAGGAGGAGGAGGAGGAGGAGGATGAGGAGGAGGCACATCTCCAACGAGGCAGGATGCCCTCTGGGGGCCAGCGTAAGGGCAGCACACTGACTGTATCACACCGCAGAGCTCCGCCTGTGCAGGGCGCTGCCTCTGCCCGTTATTCCAAAAGTTCTTTGGTGTGGGCCTTTTTTGAGCCAAGTGCATCAGATCGCACCGCTGCCATTTGCAACATATGTCTCAAGCGTATCTCGCGTGGCCAAAACATCAGCCGCTTGGGCACCACATGCTTGACCAGACATATGTTGACCTGCCATGCAGCTCGTTGGCAAGCGTACCTTAAAGACCCACACCAAAGAACAAAGCGGACCTCTCCTTGCTCCTCATCAGCTGGGATCTCCAACCCCACTATACCTTCAGTCCTCTCTGAAACCTGCACGGAGAGGAATGAAGGTGTACAATTAGGTGTGTCACAGCCAAGTACTTGCGGGCACTCTGCTAGCAGTACACAGACGTCCGATTGTAGCAGGCAAATTTCCCTGCCCCAGCTGCTGGACCGTCGAAAGAAGTTCACTCCCAGCCATCCACATGCCCAACGGTTGAATGCTAGCTTGGCTATATTGCTAGCACTTCAACTGCTGCCTTTTCAGTTGGTAGACTTGGCCCCCTTCCGTGAGTTTGTGCAATGTGCGGTTCCTCAGTGGCAGGTTCCCAAACGCCACTTTTTCTCACGGAAGGCGATTCCGGCTCTCTACCGGCATGTGGAAGGCAATGTCCATGCCTCGCTGGACAGGGCGGTCAGCGGTAAGGTGCATATTACCGCTGACTCATGGTCCAGCAGGCATGGACAGGGACGTTACCTTTCTTTCACGGCCCATTGGGTCACTCTTTTGGCAGCTGGGAAGGATGCAGGACAAGGTGCAGTAGTGTTGGAGGTTGTTCCGCTGCCACGCCTCCAAAATGCTACTACTGGTTGTGACACACCTCTCTCCTCCACCCCCTCTTCTTCCTCCATGGCCTCTTCCTGTGCTTTGTCCTCAGAACCAGCGGTGCTCCGTAGGCGGTCAAGGGGCTACGCAAGTACGCAGGCAAAAAGATGCCATGCCGTGCTTGCGCTGGTGTGTTTGGGGGAAAGGAGCCACACTGGGGCAGAGGTTCTGTCAGCTCTGCAGGGGCAGGCCGAGAGGTGGTTGACACCACGTCAGCTTAAGCCAGGAATGGTAGTTTGCGATTAGGCAACCAACCTCCTCTCCGCCCTCTGACAGGGACAACTGACCCATGTGCCCTGTGTGGCTCATGTCCTTAACCTGGTGGTGCAGCGGTTCTTGGGCAGGTACCCGGGCTTACAGGATGTCCTGAGGCAGGCCAGGAAAGTCTGTGTGCATTTCTGCAGATCATATAATGCCAGTGCTCGGCTGGCTGAGCTGCAAAATGAGTTGAACCTGCCCAAGAACCGCCTTATATGTGACATGCCCACCAGGTGGAACTCAATGTTGGCCATGCTGCAGCGGCTGCACACGCAGCAGAGGGCCATCAATGAGTACCTGTGCGACAACGGCACCAGGACAGGGTCAGGGGAGCTCAGGTTTTTTTCACCACGCCAGTGGGGCATGATCAGGGATGCATGCACTGTCCTGGCACCATTTGAGGTGGCTGTGACGAACGCGGGTGTCAGATCCCCGCCCTCCACGCTAACTCGCGACGAAGGACCGGCCAACCCCACACCGCGCTGTCACTTACATAAAAATGCCCCTTCCAGCTGCGTCCAGCACAAAGATTTCTATTCTGGCCTGGTTTGTTCTGCTTGTATGTTTTAGATAACAACTTTTGAAAAAGAAGCAGTCCGGTGGCCCACGATGACTGGCTGCAAGTTGGCATTGGTTCCTGGAGGTTTCCCACTGACGAACAGCACAGTAGAAGGGTGGCTGGCTGGCTGGGTGGCCAGGTGATGTCAGCTTCTTCTGATCAGGGCACTGGTTCCTGAGATGTCCGGCTTTCCCACAGGTGTAGCATTTGCGGTTGTCAGTCGGGGATGCCTTGGCACCAGGAACTGCAGGTTTCCGACCGCTGAGGAACTTGGTTGGCCGGCAGAGGAGAGGTTTCCACGTGCGATTTCCCTCCTTTCCAGCCATTCGGAGGAGCCTTGTGATGATCAGATACCCGAGAGTGGATATAGGTATGTGCCAGTTCTGCTGCTACTTTGGCAGAGGTTGGCTTTCGCTCCAGCACAAACTGTCTGACGTCTGCAGGACAGATGTGCAAAAGTTGATCTTCAATCATAAGATCTTCCAGGGATTCAAAAGAATCGGCATTCATGCCTTTAGTCCATTGCCAGAATGTGGTGCGTAAGCGACTTTCCACATCCAGGTATGGGTCCCCAGGCCCTTTTTGCAAGGACCTAAAAACGCTTCCGGTACACTTCCGGGGTTAGCTGAAACTTTTGGATGATTGCAGCCTTTAGGGCCTCATAATCGTTGCACTGCTCTTCTGACAGTTCAACATAGGCATCCAGGGCCTTGCCTCGTAGCCCTGGCTTTTTTTCAAACGACAGTAGATACACGTCAATGTCACTGTCCTTTTCCATAACAGGAAATTTAGCTGCCGGGATCACTAGCAGAGAGGCATCCCTGTGCTCTAGGGATCCAGGGTTCTGAACTTGTCGCTGCTGCTGGAGCCTAGCCATCTCCAGTTCGTGACGACGATCAGCCTCCCTCTCAGCCTGGCGTTCTGCAGCCTCCCTCTCAGCCCTTCGCTCCTCTCGCTCAGCCGCAGCCTGGCATTCGAGAAACTGCAGGTACACCATAGGATCCGTCTCCCCAAGGCATTGTAGCGTTTCCTGCATTTGAGGAGAGTCTATGCTGGTTGCAGACAATCTGGGGCTGGCCTGCTCAGGCAGTGGCTTGGAGGTGACAATCAGTGGTATTCCAGTGTCAGTCTCTGCTGGCCCATCCGGTGAGGCCGCCTCTGAGCCACTGGGCTCTGGAGTAGTGGAAACCCTTCCTGGTCCAGTTTCCTCCAGGTTCTCGTTTGCCTGGATAGCAAACTCCTGTAGGGCATGTACCAAGCCTTCATGATTTTTGCCACCAACGTCAATTCCTCTTTCTGCACACTCAGTCGTCAGATCATTTTTGTTCATCTTCTTATACGTTGCTAACCCAGACATGTTGCAAGCAGAAAAGATAGAGCAGAAAGCAGAGGTAAGAAAAAAGGGGTAGGAAGGAGCTGTTGCTGTATGTCTCTCTTTAACATAAAAAATAAAAATAAAAAATAAAATATGCACCAGCTTGTCTCTAAAGACTGTTTCCACAAAGGTTACAATCCTTCAGTGCAGGCTAATTTCTAACAATGCACTGAATACTCTTAATGCGAAACTATCCCGCTACGCTGCCAGCCAATATGTGACGAACGCGGGTGTCAGATCCCCGCCCTCCACGCTAACTCGCGACGAAGGACCGGCCAACCCCACACCGCGCTGTCACTTGCGTAACAATGCCCCTCTCAGCTGCGTCCAGCACAAAGATTTTCCAGCTTGCGGGACGACAATCTAAGTGCCAGCAGCCTGAGAGCGATTGTTACCGGGCTAATGTCACAATTAACCCTTTCACTGCCACCACCAACGTTTGATAAGGAAGCGTTGGTACTCCCATTAATTAACAATACCAATTATGATTTTAGAATAAGCGTCCGCAGCATACACTGTCACCACAGACAGGTGTGCTCAGAGCTCTATTCTACAACACAGTAGCGCTCTTCACGAGGCAGGTTCGTTTATAGCTTGCATTAAGAGTTTTAGAGACAAGATTAACACTTTTCAACATAAGGGTTTATTTTTAAAAGGGCAAAGTTGGTGCAATAAAATGTTACAGAAAGATATGTTTCGAGAGATAACAATATACAGCCACAAAGAAATAAGGTAGAATTGAAGAAGAAGAATACTTGCAATTAATGTCCAAGGGTTGATCAGTTTTCGATCGATGAATCCGGTTCTCAAACTTGCAGAGGTTCCTGCTTGAATATCAAAAGGAGAACTCCGCAGATGTTACTTCTTCGATGGTCAGAGAGAACCACTTGTGATCTGGCATCTGCCCTTTTTCTGTCAACTTCAAGGGGGTGTTGACAGTGACCAGCGACAAATCTGCTGGTCCTCTTAATGTAGGGGTTGGGCACTGGGAGATGTCCCACTCATGCCAACCTTATGTACACTTCTGAGATTACGATTCATATCTCTGCATCTCTAAGGTTTACAGACTAACATTATTCATATTATCGTTCAGCGTGATTTTTATCTTTACAACAAGTACAGACACGACCAGTCTGTCATCTATGGTTGACCTAAGGGGGATAAAGGTTACCTAGGGCTTCCCCTATGACCGATCATGTCGATGTCTGGACTTGAAACGTTACAAATTCTCTGAGGAAACTAAATATGTCCATGTTATGGTGGTACGTTTTGTTATTTGAAAGTTATGAAACATGTTGAATTTTCATACTCCATCCCCGTGATGAGTGCTCAGGGATTTGCGACTGTGTCTGTTAAAACTCTGAGGTGGAAAAGGTGACATTTTTACGACAGGCCAGGAACTGTTAAGTGGGGTCTATTCCAGCCTGGTTTGTTCTGCTTGTATGTTTTAGATAACAACTCTTTGAAATAGAAGCTTGGAATTCCTTAAGGATGAGGGAGGGGGAAGAGCGAGGTAATTTCTCCTGCTAACTTTCTCTGAGCCACAAACTGTAAAGGCTGCTCACCAACAAAATGGACGCACTAGCCGCGCTATTCGTGCGCTCCGTGGGTGAGACCGTCACAGAGGCCACGAGGATGGTGAGCAGTGACAGTGCATGCATCAGTGACACTGTACCTCTTGTCCACATGTTGGAGCATACGCTGCGTGGAATAATAAACAGGGCACTTGAGGCAGAACAGAGGCAGGAAGAGGAGGACTTCCTTGCCTCTCAAGGCCCCCTTTACCCAGACAGTGTTCCTTCTGTCCCACCCATCGCACAGGAAGAGGACGAGGACGATTGTGTCAGCATGGAGGTGGAGCCTGGCACTCAGCATCAACAGCAGCAGTCTTTTAGGGATGATTTACAGTCCCAAGAAACCCGCAGACTTGTACGTGGCTGGGAGGAGGTGGCTGTGGATCATGTCGTCCTTAGTGACCCAGAGGACTCCGGACCGAATGCCTCAGCTAACCTACGCTGCATGGCCTCCCTGATCCTGCAAAGTCTGCGGAAGGATCCTCGGATCAAGGAGAGGGACCATTACTGGCTGGCCACTCTCCTTGATCCACGGTACAAGGGTAAGGTTGCGGACCTTATCTTGCCGTTGCAGAATGAGCAGAGGATGAGACATCTCCGGGAGGTCTTGCAGAAAGGTCTGTGCAACGCGTTCCCAGAGACTGGGAGGTTACAAACTCCTGGTCCTGGACAACAAGTTGTTGAGGCTTCAGTCAGTAGCAGAAGGAGCGGTGAAGGTGGCTGTCTGACCGATGCGTTCAGACAATTTTTTAGTCCGCAGCCCCAAGGTATGATCGGTTCCAGCAACCATCGCCAGCGTCTGATATACATGGTGCAGGAATACCTAGGGGCAAGGTCAGACTTGGACACCTTTCCCACCGAAAATCCTCTGGCTTACTGGGTCTTGAGGATGGATCACTGGCCAGAGCTTGCACAGTATGCAATTGAGCTACTGGCCTGTCCTGCATCCAGCGTTCTTTGGGAACGCACATTCAGTGCTGCTGGAGGCTGTCACTGATCACAGGGTGTGCCTGTCCACCGACTTGGTGATCCAAGACTGGTTCATCTTTATGAAGGTCATTCGATCAACCACCAGCTACCAAGCACCTGAAGCTGACGTAACAGAATAATTTTGAAATGTCACATCCCTTCAAGACTGCCCTGTTATGTTGACTGACTATCCTCTTCCTCCTCAATGATCCGATTCCTGATGATAGCTTGGAAGAACATTTTTGTTTCTGGGTGCCGCCACCAGTGGCTAAGGCCCAATTTTTTATGCAATGCTTTGCAGCAGGGCTCATTCCTGCACTCCAACTAGAGTATCTGGGAGAGGTTGCAGTGTCGTGGCACCAGCACCAGTGCCTAAGGCCCAATTTTTCAGCCCCTGTTTACAGGGGCATGTAATTACAATTTTTGATGCAATACTTTGCAACAGGGCTCATTGCTGTGCTCCAAGTACAGTATCTGTGAGGGGTTGCAGTGTTGTGGCACCAGTGCCTAAGGTCCAATTTTTCTGCCCCTGTTCAACAGGGGCATGTAATTACAATTCTTGATCTAATAATTCACAGCAGGGCCCATTCCTGCGCCCACCAAGAGTAACTGTGAGGGCTTACAGTGTTGTGGCAACACCACCACCAAAGGCCCAATTTTTCTGCCCCTGTTCAACTGGGGCATGCAATTACAATTCTTGATCCAATTTACAGCAGGGCCCATTCATGCGCCCACCAAGAGTAACTGTGAGGGCTTACAGTGTTGTAGCACCAGCACCACCACCAAAGGCCCAATTTTTCCTACCACTGTTCAACAATGGCATGTAATTACAACTCCTGATATAATAGTTCACAGCAGGGCGTTCCAGCGCCCACCAAGAGTAACTGTGAGGGCTCACAGTGTTGTGGCAACACCAACATCTAAGCGGCAAATTTCAGAAGAGTATATACGGCAGGCCCTTACTTTCAAACATCCAACTTACAAAACGACTCCTACTTGCAAACAGAAGTAGACAACGGGAAGCGAGAGGAAATCTACCCCTGTAAGAGTTAATATGGGAAAAAGGTGTCTCCTCTCTACTGATGCTTTATCACCAATCTATGTTTCAATAAAAACCCCACTTTTCCAAAAACATTTGTCATTGGGACGGAAAGTGAGGTGAAATGTTCTGAACAGGTGCACAGACAGCAAAACAAATGTTACAGGGGTGATAACCCTTCCCTATGTTCTCCAAAAAATAGAGTTTTTGGCTGCAGCTACACTTAAAAATGTACCTGTTCCAAATTACGAACAGATTCTACTTAAGAACAAACCTACAGTCCCTGTCTTGTTTGCACCGCCTGTATACTGCTGTTCAGAGTATATAGGGTTTTAGGTATAGGGTTTTATTTTGGGTGCAGGGTTCCCCTTAATATCCATACAAGACCCAAAGGGGCTGGTAATGGGCTGGGGTAGGGGGGGGGGGGGGTGATGGGGTAGCCATGCCATTTTTCTCAAAGATTTTCATCCATATTGCCAGGACAAGACATGACATTAAAGCCGCAAGCAGTTTTAAATGGCTTTTTTTCTTTTACAAATGTCATTTTGTGCAGGGACAGTTCTAAACACGGGAAACACATGCCACTTCACAGGCATACTTTTTTTTTTTTTTTGGAACCACTCAGACTTTATCCTAGCGTGAGACTTTCTCATGGTGTTAATCCTTTATGTCGTCTCTACTTTGGATTCGCATCATATGTGGTTCTCCAAATTTTTCGAAAAGAATAAGTATGTTTCTTTATTACAATCCGTATCTATATAAAATTCAATACCATTCCTTTCCTGTAACCCTCCTCCCCCCACCGTTATCCCCTCCCCCCCCAATTCCCTGACCTCTATTTGCCCTTACTGCTTCTTATTTCACCCTTTTGAATTAAGTTTGTTCACCCATTATTTCTGCAAATCCCAGAGTGTTTTTAAATGCCTTCCACCCCTTCCATTTTTCTTCGAAAACTTCCATTGAATTCATGTCACCAAATCTTAAATATTACAATTCAAGAATTTCATCCACTCTGTTACACCAACCCTTCAAAGTAGGACTATCCCGCTCTTGCCAGTGTTTAGGAATTTGGCTCTTAGCTGCATCCAACAAATGTGGAATCAAACTTTTGAGGTATAATTTGTTCAACATTCGAAGACCGTGCAGTAAACATCCCCACGGGTCATCCGGCATGTCAATTTTAGTGATGTCTCTAATGGTTCCCCTAATCTCTGTCCAATATTTTTAAATTTTTGGACAGGTCCACCATATGTGGGCCATTGTCCCAATTTCCCGGCAACCTCGCCAGCAATACTTAGATTTTTCCGTTGTGAGTCTGTGTACTTTATCTGGCGTCATATACCATCTAGTTAGACATTTATAGTTAGTTTCCACTATCCTACAGTTTACGGAAGTTGAATGTACCCTGTTAATTATTTGTTTAATCTCATAATCTCCCTTATATATTCCTAGTTCTTCCTCCCACTTATTAATACATGTCGGTTTCTCTGTGTTTCTTTGTGTATTATTTAAGACCCTATAAATCTTAGAGATAACACCTTTCGTTTTCTTTTCCTCACAGATTTTTTCCAAAGGCCTCAAGTTGTTTTTAGCTCTAATAGGTTTAGGGAGACTATCAAAAAAAAAGTCTTAACTGAGTGTAACGCCACTCGTCGATCAATCTCCACTCCTTGGTCTTCTTTAGTTCCTGAAATGTAATTAAATTGTTTTGGACCATTACATCTTTTAATTGTGCGTTTTCTTTTAAGATCCATTTTCCCGAAATGTTTTCCCTACCTGGTGTAAAATAGCTGGTATCTTTTAGTGGTATAAGAGGTGAGTTATACAACCAGTTTTCTTTTTTGTGCAGTCGATCCCAAATTTTTAGTGGATTTCTGGTGATCTCGTGTGTATTTGTGCTCAGGTCTCGATACTGTGGCGGCATCCATATTACCCTCCCCAGTGTCGCATTACTAATTCCGCTCTCCATTTTTACCCATCTCTTCTCTGAACTATCTTTAGCCCAGTCCATCATCCGAGCTATCACTATCGAGTTGTAGTAATTTCTGATGTTAGGTGCCCCTAATCCTCCCTGGCTCTTCTCTTTTGTGAGTGTAGTCCACTTAATACGTGATTTTTTCCCTCGCCACGTGAAAACCAAAAGCAGTGATTCTAATTTATCTAAGAAGACCCGAGAAAGTGGGATCGGGAGCATCTGCATCCTATAGACTATTTTTGGGAGTATAAACATCTTCAAAATTCCTATTCTCCCAATCCATGAAAGTTGACCCTAGTGAAATTTTATTTAGTTCTACCCTAATTTCGTTCAGTAGTGTAATATAATTCTTTCTGTAGATTGTCTCAGTTTTGACGGCCAATTTTACTCCCAGGTATGAGATTGATCTGTTCCCCCATTTAAATGAGTAATCTTTTTGATATTTGTTCATATCTTTGTCCTTGATGTTAATGCTCAAAGTTTCGGATTTAGTACGATTTATTTTAAAGTTAGACATCTCCCCAAACTCATTAAGGGTTTTTGGGATCTTAGGTAAAGTTACTTTGGGGTGAGTGACGAACAACAGGACATCGTCTGCATATGCTGCCAGCTTATGCTCGTCGCCCACCCATATCCCCCTTATTTCTTGGTCCTGCCTGATTTTTCTCAGTAAGGGTTCCAATGCTAGTACAAATAGTAGCGGTGACAGAGGACAACCCTGTCGGGTTCCATTTTTCATCTGGAACAGTGGAGATAGCTCCCCGTTAACTTTAACCCTTGCTGTTGGGTACTTATATAAGGCTTGGATCCACGTTCTCATTCTGGGACCTAGACCATTTGCCTCCAATGTGGAGTACATGAAGCCCCAGTCTAACCTGTCAGGCATACTTTAGACACCCCCCAGGTACGATATTTAAAGGAATATTTCACTTTTTTTTTCACTTTATGCATCATTAAAATGACTGCTCCATAAAAAACGGACATTTTTAAAACTTATTTTTGCATTGATACATGTCCCCTGGGGCAGAACCCGGGTCCCCAAATCCTTTTTAGGACAATAACATGCATATTAGCAGTTACAATTAGCACTTTAGATTTTAAACGTTCGCGTCCATTGTATTTAATAGGGTTCTAACGTTTGCGCAAACTTTTCGGTCCGTTCGCAGGTTCTGGTGCGAACCGGGGGATGTTCGGCTCATCCCTAGGCTGGACCTGTGCTTAAGTAAAAGGCCTGCCCCCTGCCAATTCCAGTTGGGGATTGGTCAGGTCTCCTCACATGAGCTCCCTTTCACTCCAATTTCCAGCCCTACTCCCCTTCCAGAACATTCTCCCTGGAAGCAGGGGAGGCGCCCAAGAACTGAAGCACAGGTGGTCACACCCACTGCTACACTAACCACTCCCTGCCCCCAGATTAAAAACAAACAGGCCCAGCGTCCAGCATAGGCCTGTCTAAATTTACCTGCCTGGCAGCTATCACAGAAAATCCTCACCTCTAACACCTACCTATGGTAGAGGGCACTACATCCCCTTGTGACAGTAATAGGTGGTGACACGTACTCTTTATGGAGGGATCGGGGGTCTAAAAGACCCCAAATTCCTCCTTTGCACTTAAAAGTATTCAGATCGCCAAAAATCTGCGATTCTTAATACTGCAATTTTTTTTTAGATCAGCGCCATTGGCAGCCGAGTGAACCGGAAGTGACACTGTGATGTTGCTTCCGGGATTTTACAGCGGAAAACTGATCAAAGCCGAATTCGGCTTTGTTCGGGTCTTAGCCTAGACGGTGGACGCGCTCCTTTAGGGGATAACAGCCAAGCGACTTTTAGCCGCATTGGTTTTTTATCACTAAAAAGCCAACTGCTGGCTCCAAAAAAACAGTACTGGGGTGATGCCTTCAAGCCATAAACGCAAATTTGCAGACGGTCGGCGCAAAGGGGTTAATCTAATTTTATTTAGAGATTTACAGAGTAACAGAGACTCAGTCACACAGAATAAAAGAACTAAAAATAGAAAAATTTCAACAAAATAGCAAGAAAAGTAAGAAAAAGAAATAAAATTACACCACTAAGCCCACAAATTAAAAAAAAAAAAATATATATATATATATATATATATATATACACACAGCACCTACTACAAAAATGTAAATGGAACAATTGGAACAGATTTAAACGGACGACATCTGTTCAGGTCTGAAAAAAAATGGGAAAGAATGCAAACTTTTCATTTTATTTTGCGAGCATAAATAACCTCAGATGTAAAACAGACATACTGTACGGTCTGTTTCCACCTGCTCATAGATATACATTGTGGTTGAGTCTGGGCCCGTGTGAAAAACTGACAGGTCCAGACTGAGCACCCATGTGAAAGGCCCTTAGGTGACAGAATTGCCCTGAACGGTAAACAGTCAGGTTACAGTGTGCAGATTTGTTTACATAACTTGCCAATCCTTTTTTTTCCTATGGTGAGCTCTGCTCGCTGTACTAATTACACAATTAATCATTTTTTGTTTGTGATTTGGGAGGGCCATTTAAGTTTTTGTATTTATGATAAAACTTTACATAACTTGCAGATCTACTTGGGAGTCCCAAAAGCAGGCATGCCCTTACCACACCTCGCTGTTGGTGCAATACTATGATGAGCGCCCTACTAATACACAATTAGAAATCCCTCAACCACTCCATAGATGGACAAATCTCCTGACACAGCTATTGCATTCTCACAGCCGTCACATTACATGAACAGCGGCTCCATAGGACTGGATATTTCCCCTCGTTTACTGTCCCATCGACCATGTCACCAGACAGGATTTGAGGAAAATCTTAAACAGCAACGCAGGTAGAAATAAACATGTCTCCGCTGAAGACATTTTTTTCCTCACTTCCCGTCTGGTGAGAACCTGGTCACCAGGACAGTATGTGAACTGAACTCTTGATTAGGGAGCCCCACATAGCAGTAAAAACCTTAGGGGGAGGGGGGGCCGTCTAATCTTTCCCCACTCTAATCAAAACTGAAAAAAAAAAAAAAGTTTTGGCTGGGAATGCACCGATTTGTATTTTATGGGCAGTTGTGAAAATATAATTAAACCTAGTCAGGCATATTCTAACAGTTTTAAACTTAGGTTAAAATTCATGCTTTCCTGTGTTAAGCAAGGGTTGTGCTGCTTTACTGCTCTCTCACTATGTAATAAAATCTATACACTCCCTCACCATGGCTGATATTTGTATACCAGCAGTTACTTAGCAGGGACATGAAAGTCAAAGTATTACAAAAAATTAAAAATAAGATAGAGATTGCTGTTATAACTTAAAGTGTAATTGAAGGCAAAAAACTTTTTTTAGTTTTGAATAAAGTGGATAGAGTGGAGTGGGGTTAGATCACCTATCATGTTTTATTGCTATCTGTGTCCCCATCCCTCTCTTTGTCCTGTTTACTTCATCAAAAGTGACATTAGAACAGGAATAGAAGGGAAATCTTCCAATGGGGACATTGATTTTGGCGAGGCTGGTGACATCCCAGGATTCCCTTGCCAATTGCGCCTACCGGGCACTTGTACCTCCATCCTGCCCAAGCCAATTATTAGCTTTCAGTGCTATCACATTTTGAATGAAAATTGTGCAGTCATGCAATACTGTACCCAAAACAAAAATCTATTTTTTCACACACATTGAGTTTTTTTTTGGGTGGTATTTATTTACCACTGGGTTTTTTATTTTTTTGCTAAATAAAGACCGAAAATTTGGGAGAAAAAAAAAAAGGTGGTTATAACATTTTGCAAACAGGTAATTTTTGTCTTTCACTGATGTGCGCTGATGAGGCTGCACTGATGGGTGACACTGATGAGGAGGCACTGGTGGGCACTGCACTGATATTTGGGACACTGTACATGTCCCTTTTACACAAACCGGTTATTGGCTCTCTTCTCATGCTGTCAGCGTGAGGAAAGGAGTGCCAATAACCAGATTCTGTGCTTAGCTCTGTGATCAGCTGACTGGACACAGTTGATCACGTGGCAAGTGAAAATCCACAACCGGTGGCAGGCGACAAGCTGCATCAGGTGACGTGGCAAGCTGCATCTGAAGGCAGGTGACGCGACAAGTGACAAGCTGCTTCCTTACACCTTCCTTACACCTGGCAAAGGGCTTTCCATGCATGATGGTACATCTTCCAGGAGGTCACGGTTCTTGCCTTAAAGCGGAGATCCGGTCAAAAAGGTTTTTTATTTTTTTGCACTGATTGGAATTGCTACCTATCATATTCCACATAACATAGGAATCTCTCCCCAGCCGTTTAGTTAAAATAGTTTATCAGTCACCTTGTTTGTTTCAGCTCCTGATCTGGCCGCATCCATGATGAGTGTGGGCATTGTGAAGCCCAGCTCGTTTTCCTTCCTGGAATTCATCCAGCGTTGCATGCTGGGTAACCATCGCATTCGAACGGCGCTGTTTGTTTATTTATGTAGCCATGACAACGGGCGGCGACGGAGGAACGTCCCGCCCCGTTGTAACAAAAGCTACATTACAATAAAAGTCCCATCCCCTTTCCAAGCAGTCTGTGCAGCGCTTGGATAAGGTAGTTAGAACCATGACGATTTTAGGCAAAGTAATGCCTAGATATTCCTGAGGAAATGACTGTAATGCATCCTAGGACAGGAAGTTCTCTCACCGCGGACTAGGAACTAGGCAGAAAACGTATTCTGCCTAGCAACAGAGAGATAGAAGTGTCCAAAAAAAAATTTTTCTTTTTTATTTTAATCAAAAGACAGCTGTTAATGAAAAGTTTATTTTAGGGTGGACCTCCGCTTTAAAGAGGGTAGGAATTGCAAAATCAAAAAAACAGCCATGCTGTCAAAGGCTCATCCACCAAGAGATTTTTCGGGCCTGCATATCACGTTCTTCTTGGCCAAATAAGTACGATCAGAATCCCTGTCCTCAACCTTGATAATGTGCAAAAGGTTAGGAAGAAGCTACAGGAAAGACATACTGTATATCAGGGAAAAACTGATCCTAAGAAGTCACCAGGCATCCATCACAAATGGCTGAGCATTCCTTGTCTGGGACACAAATCTTTTCTGTTGGTTGTCTAATCTTGACACCAAGAGATCCACATCCAGTGTCCCCCCACAACATACAAATCTTTGAACACATCTGGGTGAATGGCGAATTCTCCTGGATTCAGTATATGATGACTGATAAAGCCGCCTGCCAATTTTTCATGCTGGGAATGTGTACGGCAGAGAGGGCCAGAATATGAAATTCTGCCCAAGACAAGGTCAGGCCTGCTTCTTCCCGAGCTGTGCACCTTCTTGTCCCTCTTGATTGATGATGTATGCTACAGCCATGGCATGATCTGACCCCTGAAGGTATAAAGACCAGTGTAGGAGAGTCAACCAAATTGCCCCAAGTTCCAGGATATTAAATGGCAAATTCTGCTTTTCTGACTACCCCCCTTTCCATGGGAGGTTTGACAGAACTTCCTAGTCCGAAAAGCTGGCATCCATCATCAAGACCCTTCTGGTAATCGGAAAGAAGGATTTCCCAGTATCCAACATCTGAGTTACTATCCACCATTCCAGTGCCAAACTGGTCGTGGGACTCCAATGCTTTGGCAAATCCAACGCCTCCTGAGGTTTGTCTTATACCAACAGGATATTGAGCTAAAGAGCTCTGGAATAAAACTGGGCATAGGAGACTGCATAAAAAAAGGCAGCTACTATCTTCCCCAGTACCCTCATGTAGGTTGAGAGAATTTACAATGACCTCAAGAATTCCAATTCATATTGGATCGAAGGGACAGGCACTTTTGCTGCAGAAGTGATACTTTTGCCTGTGCCATGCGGAGGACTAAACCTAAATACTTAAGATGTTTGGTCAGAACCAGAGCTAACTTCTGAAGGTTCAGTACCGGACTGAACCTTTCCAGGACCTGTACTGTGTGCTGGATATTTGAAATGAGCAACTCAGCTGATTGCTCCATGAGAAGCAGGTCGTCCATTTACCCACAACGGGAATACCTTGGAACAAGGCCCTCTGATTCCTCCTGTACTGAACTGTACTGTTGGCCCTCACTTTGTAAAGCGCTGCGCAAACTGTTGTATAAAAATCCTGTATAATAATAATAATAATAATAATCTTCAATTACCCCGCAGCTAACACCTAGGTAAAAGCTCTGGTGCCGTGGACAGGCTGACCCTCTACTGCGATTTGCAGTAACTGTTGGGGAGGCCAGAATTTTTTTTTTTTATATATATTGTCGCTATTGCCGTTTGCTATTTTTTCATGACATGAATTGAAGATTTAAGTAAAAATCGTTTACAACTGGAGCGCATGTATATATATATATGTAGCGGGGTCTCCAAATTTAGGTGGGACACCCAGGTGTGTAAGTATGGGAATAGTGGACCACTTGTGTTCGTAGAGGATTGGATGGTGTAATAATCTCCTTGGCCTCTGGGTGGCGGGGTACCTGGAGGCTCAAGGTAGATTTGCCATTACAGTGCTAGCCTTTTTGTCCCTTTCCGGAGATGGTACGGCGAGGGCGGGGAACCTGCCGTGGTGTCGATGGGAGGAGATAAAGGGGGGAAACGCCCTAACCACAAGGTCTTCGGGAGGATCTTCTTTACGCGCCCAGGCACCTTAGGCCTGGGTGCGGGCGGTTCCATATTCCGGCCCAGGCGCCCTAGGCCTGACCGGAATGGAGTTGGAGTCCATCCCAGGCACCTTCAGCCTGGGGTGAGGTACTAAACTAGGAGGCCTGGGGTCCAGTGACTTCGACTGGATCCCGCGAGGGTGGAGACGTCCGAGGGTCCCTGAGGTGGATGGGGCCCATGTCTGAGGTGAGGAGGCCGGGGAGGTTACCCGTCCAGAGAGACTGGAGCAGCATCAACCCAGTGACGGATGGGCCTCTGGTAACTCCATTGGAGGGACATCTTCCCCTGACAGGGGCCGTAACGCAGCGAAGGTACTCCTATCTACGTTCTCTTGAGTCGCTGGTAGAGACTCTCAGATTCTAAGTCCTTTCTAGCTGAATTCTATAGTAACCGCTGGCGAGATCGCAGTGGTTTAGTTAATAACCAGGATAGTGCCTCGACCTGCTCATTCCCCGTATCAAAATGTTATCAAGTCGCAACCAGTTGGCTACTGAAGCACTGTTTATTGTGAGATGTACAATAAAGCAAGAGTTGGACTGTGATCGGTGTGTGGAACTCTGGTTAATGGGAGCAGAGGGAAGTGTTGACACAGCAGGACTGTATTCCAGACAAAAGCACATAGGCCTGAGGAAATATCTGGTGCTGGCCTTCACCTCACCCACAGCTATGGGGAGGACATGGGCCGTAGCACATCTCACCTGTCGTGTGACATACACCTAGACAAAGGAGATGGGGTGAGGCCGCTACACGTGGGGGCTCGTGAGTCTGGGATGATATGTGTTTTAACTTTGGAAGAAAGAATGACTGTGTCTGGACTTTGCTGCCCGGAGGAGTTCCGAGCAGGTCGACCATGTGATTGGCCAAAGTGCATCCCTGCTCAAAGTCGTGGAAATGACCCTAGGATGGGAAAGGCCCATGCAGAGGAGCGAGAAGAGGGAGGAGTCCAGCCGTGTGAAGTACATGTGGGGGCTTTTATTGCACTGCGCCATGAGACACCCCGTGACTGTACAGTTCGTGGGCGGAGCTTGAAGGAAGCCCGTGAAAATGTGCAAGTCATGGGGAGGAGTCTGGCCATGTGGAGGAACTCATGTGGAGACTTCGGCGCGTGGTCAGTGCGTGATGGAGCAGCAGATAGTCGGGATGGCCTCAAGCTCCCCGTGGATTCCGGTTCCCTACCCCACGAAGTTGACTATGTTCGCTGCTCCCCTTACAGACACGGGGATAAGTCTCAGGCCCCGAGGGCAGTTGGCTTTGTACTCATGCAGAGACACGGAGGCCCTCGGCGTGATCTGTCCCGGGTGCTCGGGACTGGTGGTCCACCTGAAGCCATTCGGGCGTTGCGAGGCATGCAAAGAGTTCTTGTTCAAAGTAGAGCCATCCACAGTAAGGCCCCGGGCCCTTCGCCTCAACAGCCTCACAGGTACCGCTACTCTAGAAGGAGAGATCCAGGCCTTTGCGGAGGTTCCCGTACGCACTGACCAGGGCGATGTGACTGCCCAATCAGAGACAGAGAGAAAAATCCGAGGATGCTGCTTCGGTCACCACAGATTCTCTGCTCCCACCTCCGAAGAGGAAAGTTGGTCTGGTGCAGGCCTCCTGTGGTCGTGGTCGAGCTTCACCCCGTCGCTTGCCTGGCCTGGATGGATCCGGTTGGAAGAGTCCTGGACATCCCAGTTCTACAAAAGGTCAAGGTGAGCCAGGGGCTGGGACTGTGGTGGTGGTTGGAGGTGTCGGGGGTCCACAGCCGGTGGAGCCCGCAAGGGAGGGTAGTACCAACGTCTACCAGAGACTACCTTCCCGCCGAGATGTATGACACTTCCGACCTAGAGTCGCTGTCAGATTGTGGAGATGACGGGGAGACTGATGAACGGTTTCATCGAAAGGGCTGGGATAAACGCCCATTGCCTGTGTTACGTGTACCGCAGGGGTCCCCTATGTCAATAGGAGACAGCACGCCCCGGGTACAAGCCCCGGAGTCTACGAGGAAGTCTAGTCCTCAAAGTGCCTTCCCACAATCTACAACATCGCCCGTCTTGGTGGCGGGGATGCAGCGAGCCTCACTACGAGCACCAAGAGAAAAGCCATTAGAGGTAGTGAAAGTACCTCGGCATCCGGAGGCCATTGTTCAACCCGGAGAAGGTGAGCGGGAAGCCATGCCTCCTTTGGCCAGATTGCAACGACTTTTCTCACAGAGAGTCGCCCATGAGTATGGGGGGGAATATCCCTACTTGCCTCGGGACTTACTTTTTGAAGTTGAGGTCATAGGCCAGAGATGGTATGACGAATTTGTCTGGGAAAAGCTCAAAGTACCCCATGCACGAAGATATTTGTCCTGTTCGCCATCCGTGTCGAAAAAGTTTCGGGACTGCAGAGCAGACTGGATGTGGGGCAGCCATATCCACGTAGACAAGGTGCGCATCCGCAGGAAAGATGGAGAGGATGCTGACTATTCAATTGAGGTTTTTGATAAACATCTGAAGCCCTTGTTCTTGCCTGACCCGAAGTTCTACTTGTGAGAAGAGACTCACTTGTTGTTCCTTTCCTACAATCTCCTAGAAGTGTTCCTGCCGGAGCATCCGAACTGTGCCCTAGTTTTTTTTTTATTTGGGCTTTTGTTTTCTACTCTTCAGGAGGAATGAGAGAAGTTTTTTTTGTTGTGCTCTCTTCCTCACAGTTCAAAGACAGACTTTGGGGTAGAATTAGTGTAGGGACGCAGGAAGAATGAAGATTGCACCAAGTGTCATTACCGCGGCACTGTCACCAGGTGGCAGTGTTGTGCAACAGCTGTTTGTTTTTTTTTACACGCGCATCACTTTACTCATTGGAGCGAATGGGTCTATTGGTTGATGGACCCATTCATTCCAAATTAACACAAAAAGTGTCAGGATGTGGATTTCCTTGTGTGTTGTTTTTTTCCCTCTGCAGGAGATTCGTCTGTCAAGACTGCTGAGTGTGGGGTGGTTCTTAGACAGTGATGGGAGGGATTGTATATGTGTACATGATAGATGTTTTTAGGGAAAAGTTTTATTGTTTTATATTCCCTTTCCCCTTTGAGCAGGTCTTGGTATGGTTGAGGTTCAAAAATTTAGGGATAGCCTCTGTGGCTAAGCTTGTGTCATCACTCCATGGGAGACATGGGTTTGCACCAGACGCTGGGGACCAGCGTCAAATCACAGGGGGAGTATGTAGCGGGGTCTCTAAATTTAGGTGGGACACCCAGGTGTGTAAGTATGGGAATAGTGAACCACTTGTGTTCGTGGAGGATTGGATGGTGTAATAATCTCCTTGGCCTCTGGGTGGTGGGGTACCTGGAGGCTCAAGGTAGATTTGCCATTACAGTGCTAGCCTTTTTGTCCCTTTCCGGAGATAGTACGGCGAGGGCGGGGAACCTGCCGTTGTGTCGATGGTAGGAGAAAAAAAAAAAAAGGGGGGAGACGCCCTAACCACGAGGTCTTCGGGAGGATCTTCTTCACGCGCCCAGGCACCTTAGGCCTGGGTGCGGGCGGTTCCGGATTCCGGCCCAGGCGCCCTAGGCCTGACCGGAATGGAGTTGGAGTCCATCCCAGGCACCTTCAGCCTGGGGTGAGGTACTAAACTAGGAGGCCTGGGGTCCAGTGACTTCGACTGGATCCCGCGAGGGTGGAGACGTCCGAGGGTCCCTGAGGTGGATGGGGCCCATGTCTGAGGTGAGGAGGCCGGGGAGGTTACCCGTCCAGAGAGTCTGGAACAGCATCAACCCAGTGACGAATGGGCCTCTGGTAACTCCCTTGGGAGGGACATCTTCCCCTGACAGGGGCCGTAACGCAGCGAAGGTACTCCTATCTACGTTCTCTTGAGTCGCTGGTAGAGACTCTCAGATTCTAAGTCCTTTCTAGCTGAATGCTATAGTAACCGCTGGTGAGATCGCAGTGGTTTAGTTAATAACCAGGATAGTGCCTCGACCTGCTCATTCCCCGTATCAAAATGTTATCAAGTCGCAACCAGTTGGCTACTGAAGCACTGTTTATTGTGAGATGTACAATAAAGCAAGAGTTGGACTGTGATCGGTGTGTGGAACTCTGGTTAATGGGAGCAGAGGGAAGTGTTGACACAGCAGGACTGTATTCCAGACAAAAGCACATAGGCCTTAGGAAATATCTGGTGCTGGCCTTCACCTCACCCACAGCTATGGGGAGGACATGGGCCGTAGCGCATCTCACCCTGTCGTGCGACACACCCCTAGACAAAGGAGATGGGATGAGGCCGATATATATATATATATATATATATATATATATATATATATATATATATATATATATATTTTGTGGTACCCCACCAGTGTATAAATACAGGATTCTCAACCAGGCAGGTTGAGGGGCTCCAGGGTATTTGCTTGTTTTGGAGGAAACTGGCTTTTCAGTTTCCTCATGATTTACTAAAGTCCACTTTGGGACCTGGAGCTTGGGGATTTCTAAGAGATCCGGGTGGGATGAAATCCCCAGTCCTGGATCCGGGTTTTGAGACTCAACTGCACACTGATTGTTCAGGTGTGTGTGGGCCTGATAGTAGAGTCAAGACCAGCATTCTGGGCTCCAGCCTCCCGACGAGTGCAGGTGTGCACTGGGGAAGCCATAGAGGGCAGGTGTGCAAGTGTGCACAGTGGCAGCCAGAGACCCAGGTCTGAGGGTCAGAGCAGTGAGGGGCTGCTATCTAAATGGACGGTGTTGCCAAGGGAATAGTCTGTAGGGGACAGATGAGAGCCTGAAGTGGAAGGCCTGAGCAGCACTGCAGTATGTATAAGCCAGGAGGCTGAATGTAATTTTGTTGATGAATAGGAGTGCTGAAACCCCTGTGAGGGAAACCTTTGATTTTGTTTTGAACTTCTTTTAATAAAAATGGGCAAACAAAGCCCTTAAAAAGAAGAACCAGCGAGTGGCGGTGTCTTTCAAGCTCTACATTTGATGCTAGTCCTTTACAATATATATATTTTATATAAAAAGATAAAAATCGGGGATGTGTAGGTAGGCATCCTTGATAACCACTGACACCAGGAAGTTCCCCAAAAGAAGCAAGGTGATCACTGCCCAGGTAAACTCCATCGTGTACCTTGCCTCTGGACACTGGCTTCACACATTAGTTGCCTCTGGACACTGGTACCATGCATGGCTGCCTCCGCACACTGGCTGTACATGGGCTGCTTTTACACTGGTGTTATACAAATTGCTGCCAATTGTAGGAGATCTTTTATTGCAACCACTACCCTTTGCAGTTGTATACATTTTAACTTACTGTCATAACTGAAGCTATTCTTCTAGCCAAAGTTGGGGAGACTTGAAATGCATGGGCCAGTCCAAATCCTTCCAAGTCAAATATAGCTTTAATACCATTCCGTTGCGTCTCTGCATCTCTTACTAAAAGCTCAGAGGTTATCAAGCTTACTCGAAACACTTCATATGCAGTAAATTGCTTTGTGTCCCACTTATCTGGAAAAAATAAAGTGTAGGAATAGCATTTCATTGTACAGTTATGTTACTTCAAAGGCAGAAAAACAACACTAGCACCCACAGTTACTTGCTGCAGATCTCATCCTTTATCATTGCTATTGCATTGTTGAATACTTGTTCATGATCTATGACTTAGAAGTAAATGCATTCTCAGATGGAGACCAGAAATATCCCTTACATTTCTCATAGATGTGCTATAAAATATCCAGTTCATAGGATCAGGAGAATTGAAAGCGGCAACTCCCCAGAACTGATAATTTACTTATGTATATTTGCATTTAAGTGCATATGAACCCAAATACCTAAAGGCCTATTTACACCAGCAGGTGCACTTAAAGATGTGCCCGTTGGTGTGCTTTGTATATATATATACATATACACACACACACACACACACACACACACACAGCAATGTTCTTTGCAAGGCATAACAGTGGTTGCTGTTTTTTCTCATATGTGCGTACACTAGTAAAGGGGTTAAGGTGAGTGATCACACAAAAAGTGGAATTCTACACAAATTGGCCTGCTTATTTTTTTTAACTGACTAGACTTTTTGGGAAAGAAGAGAAGTTTACAGCTCAGGTACAAACTCCTTTAATAAGCTTACACCAATAGTGATCGATTGCTTTAATTAACTGCTAAACATTTTAGTAACCCAACTGCCACAATAGCTTAGACCGAACGCATTATATAGAATTTGAAAGACAACAAAAGATAGCCTCAAGGTCCCTCTCTCTCTCTATCCTAAAAGAAAGGGGATCTGGGAGTCTCTAGTCATAACAACATGAATTACCCAAGAATATAAATACTAGTTATGGGCTTAAACAAAAAGAGCAGCCATACCTCCGAGGCAGCCGGTAGAACCAGTTAATCGGTCACGTTGGCGCTCTGTCCTCCACTTCTCTTAATTCGGATGAACCAGTGACTTTACTACAGAAGCAAGCATGGCCATCAGTATATGGATTACTAGTGCTGGGCAAACGGTTCGGCCCAAGCATGAATTTGGGTCGAACATTGGCTGTTTGCCCTGTTCGGGGAACACCTAAATTTGCAGGGTGTTCGGCGGGTGCCTTCCATAAAGGCCAGATTTGTGGAATGCATGACTAATAGTTGTCCTGTCAGAGTTACCATGGGCCTCTTGGCTACTACCTTGATTAATGCTCTCCTTGCCCATGCTGTCAGTTTAGGTGGACGGTCATGTCTTTGTAGGTTTGCAGTTGTGCCATACTCTTCAATCCATCATTGGAAAATGGAAACAGTGCTCCGTGAAATGTTCAAAGCTTGGGATATTTTGTTATAACCTAACCCTGTTTTAAACGTTCCACAACTCTATCCCTGACCTGTCCGGTGTATTCCTTAGCCTTCATGATGCCGTTTGTTTACTAAGGTTTTCTAATAAACCTGAGGGCTTCACAGAACAGCTGTATTTATACTGAGTCTAAATTTCACACAGGTGAACTCTATTTACTAATTAGGTGACTTCTGAAGGCAATTGGCTCCACTAGATTTTAGTTAGGGGTATCAGAGTAAAAGGGGCCTGAATACAAATGCACGCCACACTTTTCACATATTTGTAAAAACCATTTATCATTTTCCTTCAACTTCACAATTATGTGCCACTTTGTGTTGGTCTACCACATAAAATACATTAACGTTTTTGGTTGCAACACGACAAAATGTGAAAAATTTCAAGGGGTACTTAAACTTTTTCAAGGCACTGTATGGTAAAGCTTCATGATTTATTGTTAAAGAATCGAAATCGCGATTCCACTCCCCCCTCGATCTTAAAAAAGCATTTCCCGGATTCTATGCAACAAGTGCAGTGCTCTCTGCTCACTTCTGAAATAAAATAATCCAGGCAGCCTGCCAGGTTTATCTCAACATTGGAGATAAGGAGAAACATTGTAACACTTGGTACTTTTAAATCAAAGGAATAAACTTCTGTCTGTAAATGCGGTCAGTTTAACCACTTAGACCCCTTTCACACGTGCGGACCCCGTATGTCCGCTTTTTCATCCATCCGTTTACGAATGAAAAAGGGACATACATACATACACACACATATATACCGCTGACAAATGTATGTATGTATGTATGTATGTATGTATATATACATATACATACACATACATATATACACACACACACACACACTAGGATTTTTATAACAGCTTACCTGTAAAATCCTTTTCTTGGGGGACATCACGGGACACAGAGCGGCATAGTAATTACTATGTGGGTTATAGAGCTTACCTACAGGTGATGGACACTGGCACACCCAAGACAGGAAGTCCCCTCCCTATATAACCCCTCCCATATCGGGAGTACCTCAGTTTTGTAGCAAAGCAATAAGTGTCCCCAAAGAGGGGTGGGAGCTCTGTGTCCTGTGATGTACTCCAAGAAAAGGATTTTACAAGTATGCCGTTATAAAAATCCTAGTTTCTTTATCGTACATCATGGGACACAGAGCGGCATAGTAATTACTATGTGGGATGTCCCAAAGCAATGCCAAAATGAGGGGAGGGAGACACCATGATAAGCTGGGCGCCATCAGGCATGAGGATCTATACTGCAGCCTGCAGCACACTGCGCCCAAAAGGCGATATCCTCATGACCTCTTACATTCACATGATAAAATTTAGTGACTGTGTGGACTGAAGACCAAGTTGCGGCCTTACAGATTTGAGCCAATGAGGCCTGGTGATGCACTGCCCAAGAAGCACCAACTGCTCTAGTAGAGTGCGCTGTAATTTTAAATGGAGGCACCTTCTTTCTCAGACCATAGGCTTGAAAAATAACCTGCCAAATCCACTAAGAAATAGTAGATTTCGATGCTGCCTGACCCCTTCTGGGGCCCTCCGACAGAATAAACAAAACATCAGTTTTCCGAATCATAGCAGTAGCTTTAAGATAGGCTTTAACTGCTCTTACTACTTTCAAAGAATGTAATAATTTCTCTTCCACCGAACTAGGTTTGGGAAAAAAGGAAAAAAGAACCACATCTTGGTTCAAATGGAAACTTGACACGACCTTCGGAAGAAAGGCTGGATGTGTACGTAAAACCACTCTATCCTTATGGATAATCAAATATGGCTCCTTACAAGACAAAGCTGCTAATTCCGATACCCTCCTGGCTGAGGATATAGCTACCAAGAACACTAATTTCCTGGTGAGGAGTACTAAAGGAATGTGGAGCAATGGTTCAAAAGGTTGTCTTTGAAGAACTGATAGAACCAAGTTTAAGTCCCACGGACATATGGGAGACCTCACTGGTGGGTTGATACGAGTCACACCCTGCAAGAAGGTCTTTACTAGCGAATGTGTAGCTAGTGGCCTTTGAAAAAATATCGATAAGGCCGAAACCTGTCCCTTAATAGTACTTAAGGCTAGGTTTTTGGCAACAGCCCACTGTAGGAAGTCAAGAATTCTGCCTATGACGTACTTCCGAGGATGCCATTTCTTGGCCTCACACCATGCCACATACGCCTTCCAAACTCTATAATATATATGTCTAGATACTAGCTTTCTAGCATTGATAATTGTAGACACCACTGTGTTAGAGAGACCTCTCTCTTTTAGAATGTGGGATTCAACAGCCAGACCGTTAAATTTAGAGTTTGCAAAGAAGGGTGGTATATCGGTCCCTGCGAGAGCAGGTCTGGCCGAAGCGGGAGGATCCAAGGCTTGCCCACAGACATACTTACAATTTCCGCGTACCAGGATCTCCGAGGCCATGCTGGGGCTACCAGGATCACCGGCCTCCTTTCCATCCTGACTCTGCGGAGGAGTCAGGGTAGTAGCTGCAGCGGAGGAAACGCATATATTAATGCGAACTGATCCCACGGGAACACCAGTGCATACAATCCGCAAGCGAGCGGGTCCCTTGTTCTGGACACAAAGTTACTCAATTTCATGTTGAACCTGGATGTCAATAGATCTACATCTGGTGTCCCCCATCTCTGACAAATTGTCTGAAAGATGTCGGGGTGAAGAGACCATTCCCCTGGGGATAACTGCTGCCGACTCAGGAAGTCTGCTTCCCAATTCTCTACTCCCGGAATAAAGATAGCGGATATGCATGGGACATGTCTTTCTGCCCATATCAGGATATGATTCACCTCCTTCTGGGCCGCACCGCTCCTGGTGCCCCCCCTGGAGATTGATGTATGCCACAGCTGTGGCATTGTCTGATTGGATCCTGACAGGAGACCCATCCCTAAAGCCTCTAAGGCTTCGCGCGTGCGCGCCAAAAATGCGCTCCAGAAACGTTCCTCGGGAAAGTATGGGGAGAGGAACAGGAGGGAGCCCAGCTGACACTATAGAGGAAGACCACAGCGCAGTGTACTAAGAACGCTGTTTCCAGGTCCCCCTAGCAGGTATGGTAACATTTATACAGATGGGTACTGCAGAGCTTGTACATAGAAGAACGCTCCTCCATCTGTCTAGGCATTATACTTTGTCAGAAGGTATGCCCAGCTATTTAGACATTCTCAAGTATCTCCCTCTTGTGGCCAAACAGGGGTACTACATAATGTCCAATAGAACCATAAGAAATACATTTCAGTTTTTCAAAGATTTTTTAGGCATTAGGTACAGTGGGAAATATACCATGTAGGTAAAAAAACAGGCAAACACATTAGCTTTAAAAGGTCCCTGCTGGACCAAGTTCATCAGGGACCCTCACTTACCTGTCCCCTTCGCAGGACCCTGTTCGGAAACAGACAGCCCAAACTTCGCCCCTTTGGCGGGCAACATCATTTGACCTTCAGGGACTGGGGTCCTACTGAAAGGAACACTCCCCTGGACCTGTACAGCACCCTGCCAGAAACCTCTTGGTATTGGGTCTGACCAGAGTACTGGATCCTAGGGTCCAGCCCTCCTAAAAGAGGCATTACAGGCCAAACCTCGTAAATGGTCCACATCTTCTTCCTCGAGGCCCGGGTACCGTCCATTTTGGCATTGAAGCACTTTGGACGGATCCGAAATAGCTCGCTCTTAGGCCTCAAAGACCATGCGCAGAGCTAACTTGAATACATGCTTAACTGTGACCAACAGCTTTAGACACTGGCAACAAAACTGAGGTACTCCCGATATGGGAGGGGTTATATAGGGAGGGGACTTCCTGTCTTGGGTGTGCCAGTGTCCATCACCTGAAGGTAAGCTCTATAACCCACATAGTAATTACTATGCCGCTCTGTGTCCCGTGATGTACGATAAAGAAAAGTATTTAGTCAGCCACCAATTGTGCAAGTTCTCCCACTTAAAAAGATGAGAGAGGCCTGTAATTGTCATCATAGGTATACCTCAACTATGAGAGACAAAATGTGGAAACAAATCCAGACAGACAATCACATTGTCTGATTTGAAAATAATTTATTTGCAAATTATGGTGGAAAATAAGTATTTGGTCACCTACAAACAAGCAAGATTTCTGTCTCTCACAGACCTGTATCTTCTTCTTTAAGAGGCTCCTCTGTCCTCCACTCATTACCTGTATTAATGGCACCTGTTTGAACTTGTTATCAGTATAAAAGACACCTGTCCACAACCTCAAACAGTCACACTCCAAACTCCACTATGGTGAAGACCAAAGAGCTGTCGAAGGACACCAGAAACAAAATTGTAGACCTGCACCAGGCTGGGAAGACTGAATCTGCAATAGGCAAGCAGCTTGGTGTGAAGAAATCAACTGTGGGAGCAATAATTAGAAAATGGAAGACATACAAGATCACTGATAATCTCCCTCTAGATCTGGGGCTCCACGCAAGATCTCACCCCGTGGGGTCAAAATGATCACAAGAACGGTGAGCAAAAATCCCAGAACCACACGGGGGGACCTAGTGAATGACCTGCAGAGAGCTGGGACCAACGTAACAAAGGCTACCATCAGTAACACACTACGCTGCCAGGGACTCAGATCCTGCAGTGCCAGACGTGTTACCCTGCTTAAGCCAGTACATGTCCGGGCCCGTCTGAGGTTTGCTAGAGAGCATTTGGATGATCCAGAGGAGGATTGGGTGAATGTCATATGGTCAGATGAAACCAAAGTAGAACTGTTTGGTAGAAACACAATTCGTCGTGTTTGGAGGAGGAGAGAGAATGCTGAGTTGCAACCAAGGAACACCATACCTACTGTGAAGCATGGGGGTGGCAACATCATGCTTTGAGGCTGTTTCTCTGCAAAGGGAACAGGACGACTGATCTGTGTACATGAAAGAATGAATGGGGCCATGTATCATGAGATTTTGAGTGCAAACCTCCTCCCATCAGCAAGGGCATTGAAGATGAAACGTGGCTGGGTCTTTCAGCATGAAAATGATCCCAAACACACCGCCCGGGCAACGAAGGAGAGACTTCGTAAGAAGCATTTCAAGGTCCTGGAGTGGCCTAGTCAGTCTCCAGATCTCAACCCCATAGAAAACCTTTGGGGGGAGTTGAAAATCCGTGTTGCCCAGCGACAGCCCCAAAACATCACTGCTCTAGAGGAGATCTGCATGGAGGAATGGGCCAACATACCAGCAACAGTGTGTGACAACCTTGTGAAGACTTACAGAAAACGTTTGACCTCTGTCATTGCCAAAAGATATATAACAAAGTATTGAGATGAACTTTTGATATTGACCAAATACTTATTTTCAACCATAATTTGCAAATAAATTCTTTCCAAATCAGACAATGTGATTGTCTGTATTTGTTTCCACATAGTTGTCCGCTGGTCGATTAACCAAATCCTTCCAATTCTCTAACAGTTCAATCCCCTGCTGTATATGGCATGGGTTCACATCTTTTTTAGGGATCAAGCCTTCAAGATCCCGTAGAACTAAACCCTTTAAAAACATCAACCTGTTGGTTTGCAGCATTAAGAGGATTAAAAAGTGACTTATTACGAAGTCCGCTATCGTTGGGTACGGATGCTATATTGGTGGTTGGTTGTAAATTTTTATTTATTTAGAAAATATTTCTTAATATTTAATTTCCTTACATATCTGTGGACATCAATAAATACGTCAAACTTATTGACTGGTCTCTTCAAAACCACATTTCAGGCCGTAGAATGTTTGTTTCTTTATGTGTCAGTTGGACATCTGTCAAATTGAAGATTCCACCTATTCCCTTTTTCTGGAGCCTTCGCCCGGCTCTACATCCTCTTGGTCTCCTCTCCTTTGATCTTGATATGGGGTTTGTTCTCTCTCCCACCAAGGTGGTTCTCTCCATTGGGGGCCCCTCTGGTCGTGTGTTGGCTGAGACTGCATCGGGGGCCTCCCTCTTTGTGGGGGATAACCTCGACCCCTTTTCTGCCATCCTCTCCCCCTCCCTAAAAAAGGGAGCGGGGATTGGTATCGTTCTCTATCTTCATATTGTTGTAATGTATCGTACCCATTGTATACAGGTACTTGATATTGATTATTACGAGAGGTATGGTACTGTGAATGTGCAGGCCCACCCCTAGAGGGTCTTCCTCTTCCTTAATAGACACCATTTCTGATGGGGGTGGACTGTCCTACTGGGAGGATATGGGGGTACCAATGCTCTCTGTTGATCACTTGTGGGCAAATCATGGGTGTTGGATGGTTGTGGTCTCTCTATAGGGTTATCAGCCTGTGCCACTTCCATTTTCAAATCACTCACAACCAGACCCTTTGTTGCCATAGATAAACTGTGTCGGAGCGAAAATCTCTTAATTTTTCTTTCTCTGTGTGTCCGCCGTCTGTGTGCTCCACCGTCCATTGCTTCTACTCTGAAGTGTCTGCAGGATCTGCAAGGATACACACACGCTCCGTGTGACGGCTGGATATGGTGAAAGCGCCCTCTGGGGCCATTCTTTGCTCATATTTCTGCTTGTTTATGTACGTAGTTATATAAAGGGGTCTCCTGCTGTATGGGAAACAGTTTTTTAAATAAACAGGATTACACTATTGTGTTGCTATTTTCTGTTATTTTATGACCTGCATTGGAGCCCATTTCACTCGTGGACCCTGCTGAGAAGTGACGAGCCACAACAGAGTAGCTGATGTACCATTTTCACTTAAGGCCCAGTTTTATTGTGCTTCTGGTGAGTGTGAACCCCTAAGGGGATTATTCATCACGCGGTGGATTGCAATTGATGTCTTTGGTGGTGGAAGGTGCTGACATGGACAATTGTTGATACTCACCTCATTTCTCTGGACTGGCTTTGACACAGTACTATGCTTTGGACTTTTTTCTGGGGCTTTTCCACGGGTCTAATTTTAGTTTTAAAATTTTAGCGCTGTTTGGTGTAAATTAACGATTCAGATATCCGATCTGTTTTATTATTTTACCATAAAAAATTGTGATATATATATATATATATATATATATATATATATCACACACACACACACACATACATATACACACACATACATATATATATATATATATATATATATATATATATATACACACACACACACACACACACACACACACACACACATACATATACACACACACACTTTTTGTTTAGCAGAGACCCAAGAGAATAAAATGGCGGTTATTGCAATATTTTATGTCACACTGTATTTGCGCAGCGGTCTTTCAAACGCAATTTGTTTGGAAAAAATATACCTTAATGAATTTAAAAAAATTAATAAAAAACAGTAAAGTTAGCCCAATTTTTTTGTGTATTGTGATAGACGACGTTACGCAGAAAGAATTGTGATATTTAGGCCCCTTTCACACTGGGGCGGGAGGTGCACTGGCGGTATAGCGCTGCTATTTTTAGCAGCGCTATACCGTCGTATTTGCCGCGATTTGCGGCCACTAGCGGGGTGATTTTAACCCCCGCTAGCGGCCAAAAAAGGGTTAAAACCGCGTGCAAACCGCTGCTAGAGCAGTAGTTTGCGGGCGGTATATTTGCGGGCGGGCTGCCCATTGATTTCAATGGGCAGCAGCGGTAAAGGAGCAGTATACACACCGCTCCTTCACCGCCTCAAATATGCGGCTAGCAGGACTTTTTTTCTCGTCCTGCCAGCGCATCGACTCAGTGCGAAAGTACTCTGGCTTTCACATTGAGACTGCAGGGAAGGAGTTTTTCAGGCGGTATTTAGGCGCTATTTTTAGCGCTAAAATGCCTGAAAAACTCCTCAGTGTGAAAGGGGCCCAAGTCTAAGCAAAAAAAAACTGTGATTCTTATTTTAGCCAGAATTGTGCAGCTCTACTGTATGGCGACTTCCCCCCCCCCCCCCCCCTTTTACCTCTGTGGTGACTGGGGGTTTAAAGTTTATGAAACCACATGCACACTAGTCTCTATATAGACACTGCATGTGTTGTATCCAATCCATTGATGTAGGATCCTCACATGGACATTTTAATAATATTTTTGTCATTTGGCATCACAATATATTATATAGGAGGTTTGCCATTGCAACGTCCATACTCTGTGTTTGAATTATATACAATATGCACTTGGTCATCCGTTTGAAGTACAGTGGAGGTTTTTTAGAAATTGGTTTCTAAAATAAATTTGTGTACAATAAAGTGGATTTATACAGGGCTTTGGGTATCAAGATTGTTGTACATGAAAACACTTTCCATGTCTGGTTGAGTACATAACTAGTATTTATATTCTTGGCGATTCATCATATAGAATATACGTATTGTTAAACAGAGGGGGCTGAGAAAGAAAAAGAGGAAGCAAGTAATTTACCAATCCTGTAAATAAGAACTTTGCTGCCATAGGCATCCCTTGACCTTAGGACACTATGGTAGCCAGCGTTGTACAGGTTAAGGAGAAGAGATGGCTTCAGGTCTGCAGTAATCTCCGGACATTCCTTCCTCCACCTTTGGTAGTTTTTCAATAACTGTAATAAAAACAGAAATCAAGGTATTGTGCATTGCAAACAATACATTTTACATACAGTATAATGCAGGAATCAGGCTACACTTATCTGAGATTATGGTGCATAATTTTTTATCTGTAGGTTAGGGAATGTTGAGAGCTGCAGGGCTGCCATCAGGGGGGTACAGGCAGTACACCTGTAAGGGGCCCGGATGGCAACCCCCCCTTTTTTTTTGTAAGGGGCCCGGAGGTCCCCCGGGGCCATGGATGGTAACCCCCCTTTATATATATATATATTTGTAAGGGCAAGGCCCCGGATGGCAACCCCCCCTTATTCCAAAAACTCACACATCACATAATTTGAGGTTATTCCCATCTGACAACTCCTCTTCCATTGAGCTGTCAGATTGCAGAGCCTTTGTATCTAGTGAAGGTTCTAGCGCTTTAACATACAACGGGTCCATTTGAAGTTGCCACCTTTTCTTCAAGTCAAACCCAAACCCTTTATCGATACACAGCAATTTTTTTATTTTTTTTTTGTAGTACATACTATAGGTTTGTAAAAGACCTGGGACACCTTTGGGTGGCCCAAGGAGAGCAGTTATGCGGCACGCATAGCGTGCCATTATTAAGAGTCTCACAGACATGTAAAAACCTCAGCACAATCATTTAAAAAAATAAAAAACAAAATAAAATAAAAACCTCTTCCATTACATATGATTTTATATACATTGAAAAAAAGGCAGAAAGCTAACATTTTATCTGAGCCGACCTTAAAGAAAATCTTGATTAAAATGGTCAGGGACTGTTTAACCACTTGCCGCCCGCCGGCCATCAAATGACGGCTTGACGGTTCGGCTCTTGTTCTGGGCGGGCTTCATAGGACGTCCTCGCCTTCCCGGGCCACTAGGGGGCGCACACGCCGCATCACTGGGGACCCGATGCGCGTGCCCGGCGGCAGCGATGTCCGCCGGGCACCCGCGATTGCCCAGTAATGGAGCAGGACCGTGGATCTGTGTGTGTAAACACACAGATCCACGTCCTGTCAGGTGAGAGGAGGCCGATGGTGTGTTCCTTGTACAGAGGAACACCGATCGGTCTCCTCCCCTTGCGAGTCCCCTCCCCCTACAGTTAGAATCATTCCCTAGGTAACATTTAACCCCTTGATTGCCCCCTAGAACCCCCTCCCTGCCAGTCATATTTACACAGTAATCCATGCATTTTTATAGCACGGATCGCTGTACAAGTGTGAATGGTCCCAAAAATGTGTCAAAAGTGTCCGATATGTCCGCCGCAATATCGCAGTCACGGAAAAAAAAAATAGCAGATGGCCGCAATTACTAGTAAAAAAAACACAATTGGATATTTATTATAGCAAAACGTAAAAAAATCTTGTTTTTTTCAAACTTGTCACTCTTGTTTATAGCGCAAGAAATAAAAACTGCAGAGGTGATCAAATATACTAAAAGAAAGCTATTTGTGGGGGAAAAAATTATAAAGATTTCATTTGGGTACAGCGTTGAATGACCGCGCAATTGTCATTCAAAGTGTGACAGCGCTGAAAGCTGAAAAATGGCTTGGGCAGGAAGGGGGTGAAAGTGCCCAGTATTGAGGTGGTTAAAGTGGTAGTAAACTCAGTTTTATCTTCCAGTGTGTACTGTATTCTTCTGGTGGGAGGGTATTCCCTCAGTAAGTACACTGCCCAGTAGGTTACACAGGGTTTGGTAGGTGCTCATGGTCCTGGTGGGCTGTACAGTGTTCACTCGGAAATTATCCCTTTCCACCGCCAGTGTGTCTTTGCCCACTTGCGGGTGTCCCGTCCGCTGTATCTTTAGTACAACCCAGGTCGCCTGCATATACCGGAGGGACATGCACCTCCCAGTGGCAGGAAGGAAGAAGCATACATCTGGAGGGAAGCTGGGAGAATGTGAGCTGTGCAGTAAGTAACAAACAAATGTAGTGACTGTAATATCACACACACACAAAACGCCATAGGCCAGAGGTAGGCAACCTTTGAGAGGTAAAGATCTACCTGAGCAACACGGAAGATCACTGGGGTGCAGCACCCTTTATTAACTTATTTTTTATTTATTTTTAAGAAATTAAAGCGGAGGTCAACCTGAATTTTTTTTTTTTTTTTTTTTTAAAAGCCAGCAGCTACAAATACTGCAGCTGCTGACTTTTAATAAATGGATACTTACCTGTCCAGCGCGCCCGCGATGTCGGCAGTCGAGGCCGAGCAATCGCCCGTCTCTCGGCTGCCCCTGCCGCCATCCTCGGTGAGGGAATTAGGAAGTGAAGCGTTGCGGCTTCACTGCCCGGTTCCCTACTGCGCATGTGCAAGCCACGCGGCGCGCCCTCACTGGTCCCCGCTGTCTCCTGGGACCAGTGTGTTTCCCAGAGGGCAGATGGGGGGGGGGGAGAAGGAGGGTTAGTGGAGTGACCCCCGTGGGAGTTTATCCCCGGAAGTGGGTGCAAATACCTGTATTATACAGGTATCTGCACCCTTCTCCCCCCTTAAAAGGTGCCAAATGTGACACCGGAGGGGGGAGGGTTCCGGAAAGCGGAGGTTCACTTTGTGTGGACCTCCGCTTTAAACAACAATAAAAAAGGATGACATGAAGAAAACGTATAAAAATATAAAACAAATGTCACTGTTAAAAAACAAAAACCACAAGTATATTGGTTGGTTTGCGCAAATGTTATAGCGTCTACAAACTATGGGATATATACTGGAATTTGTATGCATTTATTTTTTTACTAATAATTTCAGCGATCTGCGACTTATAACGGGACTGTGATATTGCGGACATTCGGACACGGACACTTTTTGGAAACCAGTGACATCAATACAGTAATCAGTGCTAAAAATATGCAAGGTCACTGTACTAATGACACTGGCTGAGCAGGGGTTAAACATCTAGGGCAATCGAAGGGTTAAATGTGTGCCTAGCCAGTGTTTTAGTGTACCGTTTTAGGTGCTTTTACTAAACGCAAGTAAAAGGATTTTATTCCCTGCTTTGCTGGGAAAGAAAATTCATTACTTCCCCGCCGACAGGACAGGGCTCTGCCTTGTTTACATAGGACAGGGCCCTGTCTATGTAAATTCAGGACAATCCATTGGCCGGCACACACAGAGTTTCATCTGCACGCGCCCCCTACCTGAAAGTTTTACATCACGTACCTAGTACGTAATCTGGTGCGGCAGAGCAGCCTTGACGCTGTATATGTGTTATACCGTCTACAAGTGGTTAGAAGAAATTACATTTATGGCACCTCTATTTTCACAGAAGAAATTAAATGAGAAATATAGCGAAAGCTCTATCGGCTATACTCCTGTGGACCACATGAGTGCAACACAATACACAATTTTTTGGTAAAATATAAAAGATGTTGGTATCCAACATGTCGTTTTAAAATTGTGCCCATTTGTGGAATGACGACAAACTACGGTACTTAAAAATCTTTACAGGCCATGCTTTAAAAGCCTTTATAGGTTACCAGTTTAGAGTTGCACAATAATCATTGCTCGGATATTCGGGCCGATACTTCACGTGTGGTGAGATTGACATTTACATATGCATATGGGACAGACGCATGCGTTCACCTTTGCAAGCAAGCACAGTGGGACGGGGACTCTTTAAAAAAAATTAAAATTTGTATTATTGATATTATTTGAATTTATTTTTGAATGTAACTTACATTTATTTTTTTTATCACTTTTATTGCTATCACAAGCAACAAAGATCATCCCCTGTGATAGCATGGGCCATGACAGGTCCTCTTTATGGAGAGATCTGGGGCCTATTCAAACCCATATCTCTCCTCTGGCCTTCAAAGCATCAGATCAAACCAAGATCAGTTTGACCTGGTGCTTTTACAGGACAGAAATGGCTTGTTTACATTCTGGTGAAACAAGAAGTGACTAAATACTCCTTACATTCAGTTTCTTAGACTATAGAGATGATCAGGGACGCTCTGGTCCTCAATCATCTCTTTTGTCAGCCACTGGCTGCAGTTTCAGGTTCCCTAGTGGGATGGGAGAGCCCGGGAAGGTGGGGGTGAAGAGCACCGCCAGCTGAAAACAAAGATACTTGGATGAGGTCTGTAGCTGCAGGCATCATACCGGTATAACCACTTCAACCTGGCGATGTACTGGTTTATCTCAGAGGCTGGAGTGGTTTATTCCTGAACTTTTTTTTTTTAATCCATATTTTGATTTTTTAAAAACACCTTGCTTCCCATCCACAGGTGCAGCGTGGAATCTTTGTTCTCTTCACCTGCCTGTAACCAAAATGCACCTTTGCCTATATAAGCTGTTACTCCGGCTATGCTGTGATGATTTTTGGTGTGATCTTCCATTATTTACAATAAAGGCGACCGTCAAAAGGTTTTTTGGAGTGCGGCTGTCCATATTTTTTATTTTCTTCTCTATATGCTACGTGCATTGCTAGCACCCACGGTAGTCCTGATACTACAAATTGCTGGAGCGTGTTCACCTGGAGTGGCAAAAATCTTTCTCTCTAACCTTTGCCTATGTAGACAGAAATCCTTGTATCGGCCCTGACTGTATGTGCTGCTTTTACTAGGGGAAGAGATAGATTTTATTCATTGCAGACTTGCAGAATACATCCCTTCCCTCCTGTCAGAACAGAGATTTGTAACAAGGCATATCTCCATTCTGTGTGTTTTACTGATGATCGACGGGTGCCCGCCACCCGCAGTTACTGTAAATTCTTGGGCTGTCTTGCATGAACGTGCCGTTGGAAATCTCCCCAGAGTGGATCAATAATATTGAGGTCAGGAGACCGAGATGGCCACTCCAGAACCTTCACTTTATTCTGCTGTAGCCAATCACAGGTCGACTTGGCCTTGTGTTTTGGATCAAGGTCATGCTGTAATGTCCAAGTACGTCCCATGCGCAGCTTCCTGGCTGATGAATGCAAATGTTCCTCCAGTATTCATCTTGCCATAAATTTTTACCAAATTTCCTGTGCCTTTGTAGCTCACACATCCCCAAAACATCAGCGATCCACCTCCGTGTTTCACAGTAGGAATGGTGTACCTTTCATCATAGGCCTTGTTGACTCCTCTCCAAATGTAGAGTTTATGGTTGTGGCCAAAAAGCTCAATTTTGGTCTCATCACACCAACTGACTGTGCCAGAAGGTTTGAGGCTTGTCTCTGTGCTGTTTGGCGTATTGTAAGCGGTATACATTGTGGCATTTGCCTAGTAATGGCTTTCTTCTGGCGACTTGACCATGCAGCCCATCTTTCTTCAAGTGCCTCCTTATTGTGCATCTTGAAACAGCAACACCACATGTTTTCAGAGAGTCCTGTATTTCACCTGAAGTTATTTGTGGGTTTTTCTTTGCATCCTGAACAATTTTCCTGGCAGTTGTGGCTGAAATCTTAGTTGGTCTACCTGACCGTGGTTTGATTTCAACAGAACCCCTAATTTTCCACTTCTTGATTAGAGTTTGAACACTGCTGATTGGCATTCATAATTCCTTGGATATCTTTTTATATAGCTCTTTTGCGTTTCATACAGTTCAACTACCTTTTCCCGCAGATCCTTTTACAATGCTTTTGCTTTCCCCATGACTCAGAATCCAGAAACGTCAGTGCAGCACTGGATGAAAGATGTGAAGGGTCTGTCAGGAGTCCAGAAACTCACTGACCTTTTATACACACACACCAATTACAAGTGTAGCGCACCAACCCCAGACTTTACCTGCTTTTCTTCTGTTTGGCTCCTCCGCAGGAAAAGACTGAGGCACACCGCACCACAAGCCAGTACCCTCCTGAATAGGGAGGTTGAACGGTGTTAGTTTCTCGGGCCTGCTTGCGACTGGTGTAAAAAAGGCCTCCAGTGCTGACCTTGTTCCTGCAGTAATCAGAACAAGTCTTTAACTGTCCACACCAACTGAAAGGTCCAACACTTGTTTATTCCTTCTTGCACAATAAACAGTCTCTTTTAGAGCAGACGGGTTGAGACAAAACACGGGTCAGATAAGGTGGAAGGAGGTCCAGGCACAAACTTCAATTTGGGTTTCTCCTGTTCTGAATAGCACTAACAGGCTTGGCGCACGGTCGCTACCACCGACCATGAGGGGTCTCTGCCACAGACCAGGTGAATAGGGCCCTACCACAGGCCCGGTTGTTGGGTCTCTGCCACCGACCAGATTTACAATGGGTCTCTGCCACAGACCATGAGAACGTGGATTACCTTCTAAAAGTATTGACCCCTGTCAGGGAAAGGACATCCATCCGGAGAGTTACCAGAGGCCCCACCGTCACCAGCGATACCGCGCCAGGTCTTTGGGAAGGGTCACCTCCCTGGCCTCCTTGTCCTAGATTCGGGCACCCACTTCCAGGGGGCACCCTACTAGCCCTCGATCCCTTGTGGGACCCAGTCGAAGGTACTGGGCCCCGGGCCTCTCTCGAAGTACCTCACCCCAGACTGAAGGTGTCTGAGATGGAACAGAGCACCCAGAGACCACCCGACAGGCCTCCGGGCCTAGGGCACCCAGAGGCGACACACCCGCACCCAGGCTTAAGGTGCTTGAGCGCGGAACAGACGACCCCTCTGGAAGATGGCCGCCCCCTTTTATATCCTCTCCCGACAGGCACAGCAGGTTTCCCGCCCCGCCATACTGCTGCCGCGAGGGGACAAAAAGGACACAACCTCGTACTGCAGTTCAACCGGGGACCCACGGCAACAGCACCACCTATAGGCCCCAGTGAACTTTACCACCAGTACTATCTCCCAGGGATAGAAATGGTCAATGAGACCTAACAATTGGCACATCTGAGCTGGCTACCACTCAGATGCTTCCCCCTAAATGTAACCACCCGCTACACAAGCAAACAGATCACAGGTGAGGATGCCATTCAAACCCCTTGTGTCAACTTGTGTGCATGTTATCAGGCCAAAATCACCAGGGTATGTAAATTTTTGATCAGGGTCATTTGTGTAGTTTCTGTTGTCATTATGATTTCAAAAGAGTAAACACAGTTGCATACCTCCCAACTTTTGAACTTCAGAATGAGGGACACCTGAGGGAGAAAGTGACCTGCTGTTCGCCACTTGAAAATGTAGGCGTGGCCAAACTCTTAACAGTGGGCGGGGCTTAATAGACGTGGTTACACAAAACCCGGGCTTCCTTGTACCTATAAAATTAGCTCGGATTGCTTTGTCTGAGCCTAACTCAACCAGGTTCCCACCCGCCGTATTGTCAAATGATGGCTGGGCAGGACCGCTCTAGTTCTGGGAGGACGTCATATGACGTCCTCCCATTCTTGTCATGCATGTGCGCGGCAATCAATGGTAAACTGTGTCCATAGGACATCACCGATCAGTGTAAAAGAGCCAATGACAGCAGCTCTTTACCACATGATTGGCTGTATACAATCTTAGCTGATCACGTAAATACATTTGCTGGTTATCGAACATTCCATTCCTCACTCTGTCACAGCGTGAGGAGAGAGCCAGTAACCAGCTAGTGTGAATGGGGACACCTACACTGATAATCTGTGCAGCCCCAACATACCTCATCAGTCCTGTCCATCAGTGCCAACCAGTGTGTATCAGTACTGCCCATCAGTGCAGCCTCATCAGTCCCTCTTCATCAGTGCCCTTCAGTGCTGCCTATCAGTGCAAGCTGAATGTTTATCACAGACCTCAGAGCAACGCAGCATATAAGAGCCCTGTTCCTCCTCCTGTTTATGTACAGGAAAGCTTCACAACCAGGGGGGGGAGAGGAGGTGGTGGGTTCAGCCACTCTGCACTGTGTGAGAGGCAGCTGGCCGTTAGAGATGCCGGCTGACAAATAGAGATGTGCTGCCATGCAGGCCCCCAGACACAAAGCACAAGCGCGGGCAGATCTTACTGGCGACCACGGCTTCTGCGCTCCTGCTGGGTAAGTCCCTTGATCCAAGTGCCTACCTGATTCCTACACTGACCCTTACGCTGACCTACCAGTCCACTACAATGACCTACCTGACGCCTAAAATGATCTACCTGACACCAAAAAAAAAAAAAAAAAACTGCCCTGCCCACTACACCGACCTACCTGACCTCTAAAATTACGTACCTGACCCCTAAAATGACCTACCTGCCCACTACACTGACATAACTGCCCACTACACTGACCTACCCGACCCCTAAAATGACCTACCTGACCACTATAACCTACCTGACCTCTACACTGACCCACCTGCCCACTGCACTGACCTACCTGACCACTACACTCCTTCCTGTACTACTCACACTACTGACTACTCCCCCACACAAACACAAGGTAGATCGGTGGATTTCACTCACCACTTCAGGCCAGGACTCCATAAAGATCATCCATAGATGACTGCTATCCCCCAGTCGCTCCTCGGTATCCCCTGCAGGCCGAGAACTCCGCCAGCAGCCGCCGCATGCTCATCTGCACCGAGCACTTTTCCTCCCACTCACACACGGACCACCCGTGGCACGCACCTGAGGAATCATGGGGGACAGGACAGGCTGGACCACTGGAGTCCCTGGGCGGGGGGAGGCGCGGGTGCTGAGGAGTCTGCCTCATTGAAGGTGTATGGTGATAATAAGGGCTGGAGCCTGGAGGAAGTCACTCTTGGGACAGCAATGGCAGTCAGGCAGCACAGGATTGAAATGAGGTTGCTTACACGTAGGAGAGACAGCACTGGCTGCCCACCCCCACGCTACACCACTGGGCTGGCCCGGCCGGATGACGTCGGCAGTCAATGGAAAATCACGAATGGGCTGCATCAGTTTCATTCTGGGACACTGTATTGTCCCGGAATGAGGGTGCCCGAGACCCGGGACAGAGCTACCAATTGCGGGAAGGTCCCGCCAAATCAGGGACGGTTGGGAGGTATGCAGTTGGTTGATAATAAATGGATTCAGCCAAACACTAACCATGAGTGAAAGAAAAGTTTTTGTGCTATCATTCATATTCTCTGAAAAATGGCCAAGAAATCTAATTCTGCCAGGGTATGTAACTTATAAGCACAACTGTATGTGTCAGAACTCAGGAAGGGTTAAACAGGATGACAAATTTTTTGGCAGGTAGAGCAGCCATCTACATATTACAAATGTGTATTTAGCCGTTTGCCTGGAGGGACCTTTAGGTAAAGAGTTTCAACCAAAAAAAAAAAAAGCCAATTAATATTACCTCTTTTGGTGAAATACGCCAAGATTTTTTTGTGTTCTTTCTTGTCATTTAAAATAACTCAAGCCTTAAAATTGCAAAGTAGGTCACCCTTTTAGTGATCAGTACTGGAAATAATTATAACCTACAGATCACTATATCCTATGTCTTAATATTTTCCCTTCTCTTACCGGTGTCGATGAGGCTGTAGATAAACATGATGGAAAATAAAAAAAATTAAATCTAAGGAAAAGTTATTAAAATCCCTCCCCCCACCCCAGCTAAAGAATGATCTAGACATATTTACCTAGGCAATTTATTAACAGAGTAAATACTTTGACCCATGCTTTTTCAACAATTGGAGGTTTTCTGACCTCCAGAGCTGGAATGTGGGCAGGTGCTCCTATGTCATCAAGTACCATGCAGGACGAGCAACCACTTCATCAGGATAGAATGTTGCCTTTGGTCCTGCACTGCAAAACTGTGACAAAAACCAAGAAGAATGGCTTGAGTGAACAGCCATCACAACTAACCAGTGGGCAGAAAGATCGTAGGACTGTGTAGTAAGGTAAGCATTACTCTAGCCCAGTGATGGCAAACCTTGGCATCCCAGATGTTTTGGAACTACATTCTCTAGACCAGCCTTTCTCAACCAGCGTGCCATCTGAAGTCGTCAGGGGTGCTGCAGCATCCTGGTTGAGAAAGGCTGCACTGTTCACAGATTAAGCTCCCGCTTTACCGATGTACACAGTTCGGATCTCCACCAGTCTCAGCCCTGGAGCTCTGAACATAAGCAAAGTGAGAGCTCGGTCAGGGGAAAAAGTAGTGCAGAGCAGTGGATGGGGGCCTTAGACTGGGGTACCTCAAGAATGAAAATACTTTTAAAGAGTGCCGTGACTAAAAAAGGATGGGGAACACTGCTCTAGACCAGGGATCTCCAAACTTCCTAAACAAAGGGCCAGTTTACTGTCCTTCAGATTTTAGGGAGAGTGGACTGTGGCAATTTGGAGTAGAAAAGGTCCAGATGTCAGTGGTAAAATGAAACAATACCCCATTAGTGTCAGTGGGAGGAATTGTGACCCATCGTTGGGGTCAGTGGGAGGAATTTTGTTCCATCAGTGGTGTCATTAGGACCCATTGTTGGTGTCTTTAGAAGACATTGTGTTCCATCATTGGACCCCATTTTTAGTGTCATTGGGAGGAATTGTGCCCCATCATTGGTGTCATTGGGAGGAATCGTGCCCCTTCATTGGTGTCAGTGAGGGGAATTATGCCCCATGGTATCAGTGGATAAAATAGTGCCCCAAGGCTCAGATAAACAAAAAGCAAAAGGGCCAAATCTGCCCCCCAGGCTGCAGTTTGGAGACCACTGCTCTAGATCAAAGGAGAACTAGATCCTTTATCAGCTGAGAAAGGAGAGACTTTTTTTTTTTTACTGCCCATTGTTAGGCTTTCATGGTTTCTTTTGACAATATTTTTTTTATTCATGCACACCAGCTCCAGTATTGGTAAATTACTGGTAATGGTACACATACCATTTTTAATGCAATTGCTTCCTCTCTAGCCAGACCAGCAAGGTGCTACTCCCATGCAAGTCAGCAAGAGAGCAATTCCATAGAGGTAGGGAAGCAGTTCTACTGCTCTATCCCAGATCTCTCAAATCCTAGGCCATTATCGATTTTATCTATGCCACTTCCTTAAAGTAGCTATAGCTGTTATTCCCCAATACTGACACTCCCCACGTATACCCACCATTGTGTAATGAGGGCGCAACTAGACTTCATAATGCATCTAGAAACCAAAGTGCAGCAGAGTATGATAGAGTGGACCTATTCATGTAGATATGGGCCACAGGAATAGTAATTGGACACTCTCCAGAGTTCCTGAAACATATCTAACTAGGAAACCCCATTCTATCAATCTGGCAGTGAGGAAGGATTACCCATCGGCCCACTTTTTGCCTTTATTTTGAAATTTCCTTTATTATATTTTGTTTACAATGAAAAACCCAATAAAATCAGATTGAACAAAAAAGCCTGGTGACATTGAAAACTGATAACACATCTAAGGCACCTTTAGCTGGGAAGGACATTCTATAGCTATGTCCCATATGATGTTTGTATTGGTTAATGGTTTAAAGATGGTTCAAAGAGCAGGCTAATTGCATGTTGTGAAATATAAATGATGCCACTCACATTTCCAAACCATTTGTTTGCGGAGTTTAATTCTGCATTCTAGTGCACTCACCATGTCAACAGCTTGTATAACAAGAGTCTTAATTCGATCTCGGTGATTAGGTTAATATTTCAAACAGGTTATGTAACAACAAGTGCAATCAAAGAAGAAAGAACATACTGTATAGCAGAAAAGCTGACTGTTTTGGAAATAGGTACTGAAGACATATACAGATTTCAATATGCAGGTAAGGGGCGTCTGTGGATAAAACAAACTGTGCAGCGCTGACTAGTTGAATAATGCCCTTGCTTTAGGTGTAAGCCATTTAAGTACCTCATGAAGTGTGACTGGAAAACTCCCAGGAGTAGCCCAGTTGGGACTGTTCACCATCACAGGAGTGAAGTCTCAAACTCTGAGCTCAGAGCTCCTGCATCAGAGGAGAGAACATGCATGTAATGGGGACTTGAATTTGAGAAAGCGCTCACTCCTGTGTTAGTGAAGCAGTAACAGCTAGGCCTCTCTTAGCAATGTCCTGGGAGTTTTCCAGTCAGGCTTTATGAGCTACAAAAAGGGTCTACACCTACCGGTATACAAGGGGCATTATTACATTTTGGTTAAAGCTACATAGCTTGTTTATCTACAGCCGTTCCTTATCTGCATAGGTAGTTTTTTGGTAAAGGTGAACTATGCCTTTAAAAGTATATCTAAACCCATGAACAATCAATCTATATATTGCAACTTACCATACCATTTCTTAAGTGTGGCTACACCAATTTTGCTTTTTTCAAGCCAAGTACATACAGAGGGGAAAGCTGTACACACAGAAGTAGTGTTCAAGGGAATATATTTTCCCTTGTTTACGTGGCACCATCTGCCTGGGTCTTATCATTTGGGATAAGTGTAATACTTATTCACGCAGATATGCCATCGATATTTATAATCAAGGTGACTTTATATCCAACATATTGGTACTGTAATTTTGGAGCCATACTTTGTACTTTTGATACTTTGTTGGAAACGCTGATAGTGAGAACCTTTTACAGCTTACCTCTGTGTGTGACCTACACCCTAATATTCTTAATCTATATGATTGTTGTTATCTAATATATGTTTAGCGCCCCCCCAATTTAGGTTAAAATTTGGGGGGGGGCAGTCTGAGCCTGTAGTTTGGGCTCAGATCAATTAAATTCTATTGAGCTGCTTCTGCTCTGGGTGTGATGCTGCCTGGCAGTACAGTTCCCTGTTGCCTGGGGGTGGCGCTGTGACTTTGGGCTCAGGTTGAACCACAGGAGGTATCGCAGCGCCATTGGGTGTCCTACCTCGGTGGCCGTGCAGTGGGCGTGGTCGGCCCGCTGTGCATGCTGGGAGAGGGTACTTAAGGGGCAGACGCCATTGGACGTGGGGAGATGAAGGGGACCCCTTGGTCCTCTTCGGCACGTACCCCACCTTCGGTGGCCCTCATGGCCGGGGGGTGCGTTTCGGTCACCTTTAGCCCGAGGCTGCAGCTAGGCCCAGCACCTTTGGCCGAGGCCTACACCTGAACAGGAGTCCCAGGGTACCCAAGTGAGGGTGACCCACTCTGAAGGAGAGGACGCCAGGGGAGGATCGGTCCCAAGGGGATTAGTGAAGAAGTCACTGTCTCGGGAGAGGCCTGGTTACCTGTCAGAGGGAAGGATTCCAATCCGCCAAAAGCCTTGTGACGTGCCCCATTAGCACCTAAGTTCTGGTTGTTACTAGGCCAGGGAGTTCGGGACCTAAAGATTCTGTGGCAGAGGATCTCCCGATCATATCCCAGGGAAACTATAATTATCTGTTCCGTGCTCCACACCGGCTGCTAGGACCACTCTCAAGGGGACTATCCGGGTGAGCAAAGCCCACTCAGGCTTGAGTGGCGACGATTGCATCGTAGGTGTTGCGTGCCTGAACCAACCCTTCTTTTTTCCCTTTCTTCATTTTTGAACCTGCTTTCGAGTTAATACAGAGAAAAGAGAATAAACCTTGTCGTTCAGGTTTAAATCCTGTGTGGACATTAACTTTATTCGACATT